>PVIA01003807.1:0-156415 GCA_004024845.1 Tonatia bakeri
TTTTTTTTTAAGATTTTATTTATTTATTTTTAGAGAGGGAAGGGAGGGAGAAAGAGAGAGAGAGACATCAATGTGCGGTTGCTGGGGGCCGTGGCCTGCAACCCAGGCATGTGCCCTGGCTGGGAATCGAACCTGTGATCTGCAATGCTTTGGTTCTCAGCCCACGCTCAATCCACTGAGCTATGCCAGCCAGGGCATGACTGCTCTTTCAAGAACGGAGGTGACAAAGATCAGTTGCTCCATCCAATCCTGCTCCTGTCTCCTTCCCTTTCCCTCCAGCAGATACTCAGCTGGGTTGTGGATTATGTTTATGTCCCAGCCCCTCTCCCCTAGTCACTCAGGACTCTGCTGACCCTCCCACTGGCTGGCACTGCACTGGGGTAAGCACAAGCAAAGCGATGCTTCCCCCTCCATGCACACATCACACGTACTGTTCAGAACCAGAATCCAGTACCTGGCATCAAAGGGCACTTTGTTGTCAGAAACACGTATCAAAATGCCACAGGGGCCACAGGGATCCTCTCCCTTGCCCGCCTTGACAGGACATGCATGCCCTTTCTTCTCTCACTCCCTCTTTCCCAGTGACTGTCACGCTCTGAGGCTCCTGCAGGCTGAGACCACAGTCCTCTGCCTGGGCCGCTGCCACCACTCTCTCAACTCACAGCAGAGTGGGTCTTTTCCCAGCCTCCTCCGATTGAAAAGCTGACATTTGCCCCCAAGGATGTGCCAATCAGGGTGCGTACATACAGCCTCCCATGGCCAGATATACAGAATTTGGGTCTCCTGACCCATCTGGAGTTATCTGTGCCTCCAGTCTCCCTGCCACCACCGATCAAGGGGAACTTGCCATAACAACTCGGAAAACGAGCCTGGGTTTGGGAAGACTCAGTGACTGTCCTGTACCTGCACCCCAGTTTTGAGCAGTTCTGGTTTCCCCAGTGTTCCAAATATCAATCGCTGCAGGAACCCAAAAGTTACTGACTTACCAGTCATTGCTAACCCCTTGCGAGTCTGGAGGCCACGGGGTTTAGCTACTCGGCTCTCACTCAGGGCCCTGCACGCAGTCACAGTCAGTGGCTGCCCCAGGTCTGCGTGAAGGGTTCCCCACCCACGCTGTGAGCCGCTGCTGCTGAACCCTCCACTGGGATCGGGGACAGCTTCACGGGCTGGAACTTGCACAGCTGCACTAGGCCCCACACTTAGACGGTTTAATGCTCTGTTGCCACCATTTCAATTTTTAACTTTTGAATGAGGGGCCTGCATTTTCACTTTTGTGCTGGACCTTGCAAATGAGGTGGCTGGTCCTGACGGGGAGCTGTGGGCCACCACATTCTCAAGCCTTGGTGGTGGGGTTCCCAGGGTGAGAGCTCCAGGACAGAGACAGCCAGGCAGCAGCCATCTCCCCTTCTGTGACTGAACATGAGTCGTCCTCCTGCAGGGGCATGGCCAGGTCGCAGTGCAAGCAGCAGCGAGGGGCGCTGTCCCGCTGTCTTTGAAAAAGGCAGTTTGCCACATGTGGCCACGAGCAGATCACCTCCCATCCAGGGCCTCAACCTCCCCGTCTGCAGGAGGGTGGGGGTGGGGGGTTCCGTTCCCCTCTGGGAGAAGGACCCAGGGAGAGTGGGGACCTTGATCTTTGAAGCAGCTCCCAGCTTTTCCCCTCCCAGGCATTTTGCCCAGTGCTCAGAGGACCTGGAACCACGACCAGGCCAGAGCGTGACCCCGGAGCGTGACCCGGAGCTGTCAGAGCCGCTCCCCTGGAGGTCTGGAGCCTCCGAGGAAGGCGGAGACTCAGCGCCTGACATCTGTTTCTCCTGCGGGCATCTCTGCTTGGCTAACAATTCCTCTTCTTTCATTTCTCCCCGGGCATGTGGTTGTCTTTCTCATTAACTTCCCCTCAGCTCCCAGCAAGGTCCCAAGACTCTGAGCTCTGCTAATTCCCCTGTAATCTCCTGGCAAACCAGGAAGCTAATTAAATTGTGACTTTGTGTAGCCCTCTCTGTCAATCTCTTTGTCTCTCTTCTCAGTCTCTCTCCCTCCTGTCTCTTCCCTTTTCCTTTCCTACTCACCCTGACCTGCCCGTGACCTCCCTGGAAAAGCCCTTCCCTCCTGAACTGAGCTTACAGTCCCCTCCCCAAGCCCCCACCCTGGCACCTTCACCCGTGTTCAGATTCTGGATCCCTCCCCTTCACGCCTCCTCACTAGGTCAGATCCTCGCCATAATTTAGGAACAGCCTGCATAGTGACACCATCCTGATCTCCCCAGCTGGAATGTCTCCTCCCTGAGCTCTCGGCGCACTCTGCACTTCTCTCCCGGAGGGACGCTGACCTCGTTTTCACCCTTTCCACCCATTACGGTTCTCTGTGTCCACGCCCAGCTTCTCGACTACTTGATTAGCTCCTCCAGGGCAGAGGCTCCAGGTCGTCCTCAAGTCACCTTCTGAGCACCTACCTAACGGCCTTGGAACACTTCCTTGTGGTCTCCTGGCCCCAGGAGGCAACTGGCGCTCCAGTCTTTGTGTACACATTCCAGGAGGAGAAGAGGGAAGGCAGGAAGGGTGGCCTCCCAGTTCAGTCGGTCCCAGAAAGCAGGGGTCCCCAACCTCCGGGCTGCAGTACCGGTACCGGCCTGGGTCTGATAGGAACCAGGCTGCACGGCAGGACGTGAGTTTTAAAGTAATGAGCTTGAATCGCCCCCACCCACCCTGGTCTGTGGCAGAGTTGTCTTCCATGAAACTGGTCCCCGGTGCCAAAAAGGTTGCTGTTAAGCATTTTCTTGCCCAGTAACTTCTGCTTCCATCCGGCTGACCACGCCGAGACTCAGGAGACACGGCACACTGCCTCCTGTCAAACTCAAGAGCTCATCCCTCCTTTCACAGATGAAAAAACAAGGCCCAGAGAGGAGTAGAGGACTAGGGAGGCTGCAGAGCGCAGTGGGTAAGGACTGGGTTTTGGAAGTAGACCTCGGTTTGAATCCAGCCCCTGCATTAACCTATTTATTTCTCACTTGTAAAATTGAGTTAATGAGGGGGGATGGGAGGACTTGAATGGGAGTAAGGGGGTGAAAACTGTACTTGAACATTCATTTAAATAAAAAAAAAATTGAGTTAATGATACCTACTTCAGGGAATGTTGAGAAAATTAAACATCCCTGGCTGATGTGGTTCAGTAGATTGACCATTGGCCTATGAACCAAAAGGTCGCCAGTTTAATTCCCCATCAGGGCACAGGGTAGTGGGCCAGGTCCCTGGTTGGGGGTCTGTGAAAGGCAACTATTGATGTTTCTCTTGCACAGCACATTGATGTTTCTTACCTTCTCTTTCTCCCACCCTTCCCTTCTCTCCGAAAATAAATAAATAAAATCTTTTAAAAAAGTGTTCACTCTGTTAGTTTAGATTTGGGTGCAAGTCGTTTATCTAGGAAATGATCCCAAAAAGCAGGGCGAGGGAGCTGGCAAGTCAGCCAAGGGAGGACAACACACAGCGCACGCAGATACGAGTGACTGAGGTTTTATTTATCTGCTCACACTGGAGCCTCCTTGGCTGAGGGCTGCCCTGAAGGTGTTAACTCTCCACCACCAGCCTGCCCCACACTCACTTCCACAGCTAAGAATGCCTCAGGAGAGACCCGGGAAGTTTGGCAAGTTCTAGAACTGTCTGCAGGTGACCTGCTGGTGGGTGGGGCATTGACAGCACCTGTGACATTCAGGGAAAGGACCTGCTGTTACAACTACAACCATGTTGTGATAGCTGCAACTTCGCTACCAGGTAGGAGCAGGCAGGGACTACAGCCTAACTCAGGGCTCTTTGCTCTGAGCCCCGCACCACCACCTCCTCACCTGCATTCTGGCACCCCCTTGCCCACCACCAGGCACCCCCATCAGTCCACGCATCCTCTTCCTCTGTATCCCTTTCCCAGTGGCCTCTACCCCATCCCAGCCCCCTGCTGTCATCTGCTTCAGTCACCTGTCTCTACCCCTGACCCTAACCTCTCTGGAGAAACCTTTGGTGGACTCAGGGAAAGCATCAGACATCTTTAAGCCTGAGCCAGGCACCCTGCTGAGGTTTAATGGTCCTGCCTGGAGAGTCCTGCCTTCTTCCCTCCCATCCCACTATTGCAGCCACATCTTCAAAAGGCACCTTCAATGCGGCAGCCCTACCACCACCTGACCTGACTGACTGGTGTGGCTTGGTTGGTTGGGTGCTCGCCTGCAAAGCAAGAGGTTGCCAGTTCAGTTCCCGATAGGGGGGCATACCTGGGTGGCAGGTTTAGTCCTGGACGGATGGGGCTTGTGCAGAAGGTAATAGATCGATCTCTCTCACATCAATGTTTCTCTCCCTTTCCCTCTCTCTAGAAATAAAATCTGAAAGAAACAAAGAAAGACAGGGAAAGAAAGAAAGATGGCAGCCCCTGCCCTCACAGTCCAGAGGAGGGCCAATACCCTAAGGAGGGTTGAGGGGGTAGAGGCTTCAGAGGTGGCTTCCTGCCCCCACCCACCTGCCACATTCCTGTGAGGTTTGTCCCACCCTCACCCTGCCCCACTCCCTCTCCATAGGGTTTTCAAGCTAGTAAAGGAGATAGTCATGATCATAGGGCTTTCACAGGTGCTTCGCCCTCCACCCCGAGGCCCAGCCTCTGCTCATTCTTTTCCTTTAAGGCACGTGGTCACTCATTCATCATTCGCCTAACACCCTGAAGAACACACAATGAGTTTATCATCATTATCAACACCCTCATGAGGATTAACACCTATTAAATTAACTGGGATCATGTAAGTTTGGGGGTAACAAAGAGAGAGCTCCAGAGGGCTTCGAGAGGCACCAGGCTTCTCAGGGGCCATGCACTGGGTCTGTGGCAGAGCCAGGACTTCAGCCCAGGCCTTCAGGCCAGGCAGAGGACACCAGCAACTGGCACCTCAGAAGAGGGCTCTTCTGAAGCCATCCATTCTGCCTGGTGAGGGCCATCCCCCCCACCCCCCACCCCCCGAGAGAACAGCAGCTCCCTGAGCTCTGGGCCATGGGGTCAAACCCCAGAGTGGGGGCTTGGGAAGGGCCTCGGATGACTGCTGACACGTGACAACCGTCCCCAGCCCTGCCCTGTGACTGGCTCCTGCTGCTCCTGCCCCAGTGCCGACAGCTCTCAGTGTCCCTCTGCAAACAGGCCCTTCGAGGCCTCCCGTTGCCCCTCTCAGCCTCCTCCCTCCTCTGGGGCGCTGGCCAAGCAGCCCCTGCAGCCAACATTCAGTTCTGCGCCAAGGACTCCCCTCCTTCCTCACCCGCTCCCCAGGGACCCCAGACTGGCCCCAGGATGCCTGGGAGCTCTGTCTTCTTCCTAACCAACTGTGAGCATTTTCAGATTGGGAGGAGAGGAAGAAAATCAGGTCACCTGAAGCCCTTTCTATACCCGCAACACTGACCCATTTATCCTCTTCCCTGAGACCCCATCCCCCAGTGCCACTCAGCCTGGACATCTGTCCCGGCCAAAATCTCACCTTCCACTGTCCTTGCAGCCCAGGGCTAGTCCGGCCCCTGTGTCCTGCTCCAATCCTCTCTCCTCAAACCAGACGGGAGGGGGTCTGCAGAGAGCCCTGGGCCACCCCCAGTTTGGGCCCTGACTCAGGCCTCAGTTTCCCCACCTGCCAACTTGGACTAATGGTGTCTGCACGCTAGACCCAGAGGGATGAAGCAAGCTCTAGGGAGGTCACGGAGGAGGAAGGGGCCTCCTCGAGGCCGTGACCTCGGCCCGCTGCTCGGCTCCGCTCCGTGGCGCGCCCCTCCCTCTCGCTTCGCTCCCGCTCTCCGCTTCCCGCCTCTGCCCGGCCCCCCCCTCCCGCCGGTCTGCGGGGCTCGCACTCCGGCTGTCCTCTGTGCTTCGCGCCTCGCTGCCCCGCGCCCACCGGGGCCCCAGCGCCCCCCACCCCGGCCACCGCCTCGAGTCGGGGAGAAGCAGCCCAAGCCCCCGCCGCCCCGCCAGGCCCCGCCTGCTGCAGCGCGGGCGGTCAGTGCGCAGCCCGCGCCCGCGCGGAGTCCGGATCCCGGAGCCCAGATCCCAGATCCTGAGTCGGATCGCGGGCTCGGAGCGAACCCGACCTGACCGCAGTCCCCAGCCAGGTGAGGGCAGCCCGGGGTGGGGGCGGGGACGGGGGGGGCGGGGGCAAGGTTTCTCCTTTATTGGGAGCGGGGGCGGGGAAGGCGCGGGGAAATTGGGTCCTTCTTCCCTGAAAGGGGGACCTGGGAGGCTTTTTAATGAAAGAGGCTCAAGGGCTTTTTCGCCGAAGGGATGGATGAAGGGGGGTCCGGGAGGAGGGGTCCTGCTGGTAGGGAGTCTGGGGCACCCCTTTGTGGGGGATTCTTTGTGTCCTGAGAAATTATTAATTGGCTTCTGCGAAAGGGGGACTTAATTGAGAGCATCAGGGGCTTTCAGGGTAGGTGGGGGGGGTTCTGGCGGGGCTTGAGGGAGGGTTTGGGGAGGGGGGTTGGGCGGGGAGGGGGCCTCTAAGATCCCCTTAGCCTGCGCCTCCCCCGGTGGTTTCTGGGGCTCTGGGTCTGCCCACCTCTTTGTGTCCCAGTTTTTTCTCTTTGAAGACGACTATTTTGAGCCCCTCCTGGACAGAGCTAGGAACAGCCATTTCCTTCCCTGCGGCTACGACGCCCACCTGACAACCTCCACCTCTGACCTGCTTAGGAAAGGAGGGTTAGGGAAGGAGGGAACCTAGGCATCTGGGGATTGGGCAGTGGTGGGTGAAACGGAGGCGTGGTGCTGGAGGAACCTCTGGCCCTGGCGGGCACACCAGACGTGGCAGGGAGCTTGCTGGGGGTGGGGTGGGCAGGTTCCTGGGGCAGGTCAGCTAAGAGAGTAGCAGGGTCAGGGAGAGCTCGGATGTCCCCATACTTTCCCAAGGCAAAACACTAGAGTTTTTGTTTGCTTTTTTTTTTCTTTCTTTCTTTCTCTTTCACCCCTGATGCCAAGACTCATTCCACTTGCTTCTCCTATTTTTGTAAAGAAAGAAAAAAGAAAACCGAGGCAGAGGACAGGTTGGTTGGAAATATGTGTATCTAGGAGGGAAAAGCAATGGAGAAGACACACTGAATCAGGACTCGAGAGACCCTGGTTCAAGCTGGCCTCCGTGCTCCATGGCTGACCTTGGTCCAAAATGCTTCTTCCTGTTGGCTTTCAGCTCTTCTCATCTGTAAAGTGTGAGAGGGCCCACCTGTCTCCCAAGTTTGCCATGAGCCCATGTGTTTCCAAAGAGTTTTGTAAAGGGAAATGCAAGGTGCAACCTTAAAAAAAAAAAGGTTTTATTTATTTATTTTTAGAGAGAAGGGAAGAGAGGGAGAGAAGCATCATTATCTCACATGCCCCCAACCAGGGACCTTGGGACCTGGCCTCCAACTTGGGCATCTTGCTTTGCCCAACCCACTTAGCCTGCAGGTCAGGACTGTGAGGTGCCACCTTCCTGACTGCAAAGGCAGATGGGCTCCCTTCCCTCTCCCTCTTCGCTCCCCCGAGGGTGAAGGCTAGCTCATGGGGGAGGGCAGGTGGGGGGGTGCTTTGCAGGAATTAGGAAAGGTACCCCCTCTGGAGGGAGAGTGTTCAGCTAGGGTTGGCCCTTGGGGTCTTTGTTACGAGGATCAGAAGAAGGCACACTTTCCCCAGGCACATCATCCCCGCATAGTTGGGCAAGTACAATGTGGGCCAGGCTCCAGGGCCCTTCTGCCCTCAGGGGAATGTTCTTGTGGTGCAGCACACACCTGCACCTGGCAACCCAGCTCAGCAGACAGAGGTACACACACTCCCAGGATATCGCCTATAGAAGCCCACATCCTAGGCTGTTGCCAACTCATTCTCTCTCTTGCTTTGTCTCCACACCAGGGCCTTTGGGTAGTCAACCCCTGAAGCCTGTGCTCACTAGAAGCATGATGGAATCCCACCCTCGGAGAGTGACTCCCTGGAGTTAAGCAGTGCCTTCACCAGGCCCCCAGGGGTAGGAGTACTGGGTCCCTAACCCTTTATGCTAAGAACTTGATCAGATTGCTTTCTCAAGGCCAAGAGCAGAAGCATCTACACACTTGGGTGTACACAAATTGTGTACACACCTGTTATCTCAGAGCACCCTTAAGAGTAAACTTGGGACCCTGGCTGGTGTAGCTCAGTGGATTGAGCACCGGGCTGTGAACTGAAGTGTCACTGGTTCGATTCCCAGCCAGGGCACATGCCTGGGTTGCAGGCCAGGTCCCCAGTAGGGGGAACGTGAGGGGCAACCACACATTGATGTTTCTCTACCTCTGTTTCTCCTTCCCTTCCCCTCTCTCTGAAAAATAAATAAATTATTTTTTAAAATTCTATAGAAAATTAAAAAAAAAAAGAGTAAGCGTGTAGGGAGGTCTCCTTCCCATGCCCAGAGAAGTTAAGGAACTGGCCTAAGGTTTCACAGCTTGTTAGCGGTGGAGCCAGGACCCAAGCCTAGGTCCAGCTCTCTGTCCTCTTCCCTCCATCACTGAGGAATAAAGCTGCTGATCTCACAGTCTTGTCAAAGTTATGCTGGAGTTGCACTCCCTCTCTGTTCCCAGCAGCTCCTGGCTCCCTCCTTCTACTGGGGGCTGGGGGGAGTCACTTTCACTTACTCTAATTTCATGGGAGCAAGGAGCTGCCTCAAAGCTCAACTATTCTGGCCTCTTCAGTGCAAAAAGGTCCCCTGGGGAGTCCAGAGGTCCAGTGTGGAAGCTGACCTTTGAGTGGGTCCGAGGCTAGTTCCATTCCTCCCTGGATGGGGGCTGAAACAGTGGCCACCATGGAGGACATCAGTACAGCAAGCTAGTGCCTGAGAGGCAAGCCAAGGACCACAGAATAGGATCACAGCCTTCGGGTTGCTGCATTTGCAACAACCTGAAGGCTGAAGGAAACTCAGAGACACCACCCCTGGCCACCAGGAACCAACCTTTGTGTTCCCAGAGCCCCTGGATGCCATCGGGAAGAGATGGGGTGAATCCAGCAGACAGGGCTATAGGGCCCTACGGAGAGAGCATTTCTGCTTGTATCTGTGTGATGTGTTCGAGCTTTCATCTGACGAAGGGGTCTGGTGCTTACAAAAAAAAAAAAAGTTTGAAGACTTATGCGTCTATCTAATGTAATGGTTCCCAAAGTGTGGTCCTGGACCAGCAACATCTGCATTACCCAGGAATTTGTTAGAAATGCAAACTCTGAGGCCACCTCCTAGACCTGCTAAGTGGAAACTCTGAAGATGAGTCCAACAGTGTGTGTTTCAACAAATTCTCCAGGTAACACTGAGGACCACCTAAGTGTGTGAATCACTGTTTTAGTCCAAGGGTATAGGAAACAAAGATTGTCGTGGGTCAAGGGCAGGGCTGGGAAGAGAATCATTAGTCTCCTCGTCTGGGAGCTCCAGGAATTTGCAGGTGACTTCCCTTCCAACCCTCCTCTCCTTCCCCTTTCTGCCTCCCGTCCCAGGCGCCATGCTGCCATTCCTGCTGGGCCTGTTGAGCCCGGTGGCCTGTTGGGCACTGGGCCCGGCTCCCGGCTCCACGGAGCTGCGCTCGGCCTTCTCCGCAGCACGCACCACTCCTCTGGAGGGCACGTCGGAGATGGCAGTGACCTTCGACAAGGTGTACGTGAACATCGGGGGCGACTTCGACGCAGCCACGGGCCAGTTCCGCTGCCGCGTGCCCGGCGCCTACTTCTTCTCCTTCACGGCTGGCAAGGCTCCGCACAAGAGCCTGTCGGTGATGTTGGTGCGCAACCGCGACGAGGTGCAGGCGCTGGCCTTCGACGAGCAGCGGCGGCCCGGGGCGCGGCACGCCGCCAGCCAGAGCGCCATGCTGCAGCTCGACTACGGCGACACGGTGTGGCTGCGACTGCACGGTGCCCCGCAGTATGCACTGGGCGCGCCCGGCGCCACCTTCAGCGGCTACCTGGTGTACGCCGACGCCGATGCGCCTGCACGCGGCCCTCCCGCGCCCCCCGAGCCGCGCTCGGCCTTCTCGGCGGCGCGCACGCGCAGCCTGGTGGGCTCCGACGCTGGCCAGGCCTCGCGACACCGGCCGCTCGCCTTCGACACTGAGCTGGTCAACATTGGTGGCGACTTCGACGCGGCGGCTGGCGTATTCCGCTGCCGCCTGCCCGGCGCCTATTTCTTCTCCTTCACGCTGGGCAAGCTACCGCGCAAGACGCTGTCGGTGAAGCTGATGAAGAACCGCGACGAGGTGCAGGCCATGATTTACGACGATGGCGCGTCGCGGCGCCGCGAGATGCAGAGCCAGAGCGTGATGCTGGCGCTGCAGCGCGGTGACGCCGTGTGGCTGCTCAGCCACGACCATGACGGCTACGGGGCCTACAGCAACCACGGCAAGTACATTACCTTCTCCGGCTTCCTGGTGTACCCCGACCTCGACCCCGCCAGCTCGCCCGGCCTCGGGCCCCTGGAGCTCTGAGCTCCCACCCAGGGAGGAGCCCGAGGGCGTGCATGCCGGGCCAGCCGGGCTGTGACCGACCCCTCCGCCGGCGCGAGCATGACGGCCCGCCCAGGGCGGTTGGACTCTGCCAATAAAGTGGGCCTGCGCCGGTGCCTGTGTTCCTGTGCTCTGTCTTGATTGCCAGTTTTGTCTTGGGGCTGTAGAGAGACATTGACTACGGGGCGCGGGGTGAGGGTCGGAGGTCAAAGGGCAAGATTCGCTCAGGCCCCGGGTGAGATGGGAATTCGAGTGAAGCCTCCACACCTAACCTGTTGTGGGCCCCACATTCATGTCCCTTTCCAGTCAGTTCCTCTGCCTGACACCTCCCCGCTGACCTTCGGTGGCATTCTTAGGGCCCACTGATGGCTGATTCCTCTCTGTGACAAGGGGCAACGCCCTCCTACCTTTCGGAGGAATGGGATTTAAGGAAGCAGCACATTACTTCTTCCAGTAGGGCGCGTGAATGGGGCGAGCAGGCGGTACCTGGTCGCCCCAAGGACAGGTAGGGAGGGTGATTTGCTCAGGCGGGGGGTGGGGTGGGGGGCGGTGAAACAGCTTATTCTGACATGGAAGGATGCAGAAGGCCAGAACAGAGCACTTTATAGGGTGAGCTACACAGAATCAGGGTGTATGCCAGCCAGCCTCCACTTGTCTCTCTCAGTCAGCCCCCACCAGCCCCATTTCTTCCTCTGAGGTGTTCATCTGAGCCTCGAAGAGATGGACCAAAAAACATCCCTGCCCCCCCATATGTACTTCCCCACCTGCTTCCTTCCCTTCACGCACCCCACAGACCAAATTAAAAATGTCCAGTCTGTTCTTCCAGCCCAAAGAGGGAACTCTGAGGTTCAGGGACCCCACAGCAGAGGTTGGGCTCAAAGGGGTGTCCAAATTAGGACTCGGTGCTGGGTTCCTGGAAGGCTTCTGCTATCATGGACTGCCGGGGTAGGGCTTGGAGGGTCTGACCTGCCGTACTTAGGGGCAGCTTCCCTTTCAGCATCTCAAACATACTTCTCAGTCCCGACCCCAACACACACACACACACACACAGCCTGCAAGTCCTGCCTTTAGCTCAGTACCTGCCGTCTGGGACCCAGGGCCCAGGCTCTTAGTCTTCAGAACCCAGGGAAGACGAAGAGGGAGAAGTAAATGGGGGTTCGGGGTGCAAGCCAAGCCCAGAGACCTGAACACAGGGGGAAGAACCAGGTGCCAGATGGAAGTTCTTGCCCAGGATGGGTCTGGTTTGGGGGTGGGGATTGGGGACTGGCAGGGGAAAAGGGAGGGTCAGGGAAAGGGGTCAAGGGTTGAGGCCCAGGGCCCCAAAGAAGGAGGCTGGCCCTGGGGGCAGAAACCTTTGCACAGGTCCCAGAGTGTCTCCTGTGCCAGGAGGGCAAAGACCTGTGCCCAGCGACCCCTCTCCTCAGCTTCCAAAGCCTTGTGGAGCCGGTAGACACAGGATAGGCCTGTGAGGAGCAGATTTTCAAAGTCCCAAGGGCTTAGAGGAGGCCCTGTGCGCAGGTCCTGGAACTGCCGCAGCCGCTGCTCAGCACCCTGCCAGTCACTGGGCACGTGGCGCTGTAGGAGGAGCCTGAGTCGGTGACCTGGATGTGTGGATGCCAGTTCCTCGTCCTGGAGGTGCAGCTGCCCCATGACATCCAGCTCCAGCCCAGCCCAGAGCAGCTGCAAGGGGAGCCGTGTAAGGAGTGGGCTGGGGTCTGGGGAACAGGGCAGGGAGCAAGAGTGGGCCAGCAGGGCATAAGCAGGCAGTAGGACCCAAGCTGGGTTGCCCCCCTCCCCCAGGCCCAACTTGAGACATCCCCCTTCCCAACCCTGAGTTCAGGGACCTCTGGATGCTTCCACCCCCCACATCCCAGGCTGGAGGGAAGACCTCAAACATCACTTCCGGGGCCTCTGGCTCCTGCAGGCCACCTCCCACGCTGC
This sequence comes from Tonatia bakeri, assembly GCA_004024845.1. NCBI lineage: Eukaryota > Metazoa > Chordata > Mammalia > Chiroptera > Phyllostomidae > Tonatia > Tonatia bakeri. The sequence continues at coordinate 12,408 of PVIA01003807.1, forward strand.
TGCTGTTCATGGGCTGCCCTGGGGCAGCAGAGAGAAGTCAGGCCCCTGCCAAGCTTCACCCTAAATACCCCAGCCTCCCAGAAGTACCCCTCAGCTGTCTGGTAAGGGTGCCTAGAGGTTCTCCTAGCTGCAAAAGTGCAGGAATGCCATTCCGTGTCTTCCCCTACACACACATGCACATCAACACTTACTAACCCAGGCATAGGTCTTGTGATTCCAAGATCATCATCCCAAACCCAGACACCTCCTTGGCAAATGTCCAGGATTCCTTGAACTTGTACAGTTCCCTTGGCCAAGAGTTCCAGGCCAATGGGTCACAAGACACTTTACTTCCCACTTCCCCTCCCTATCATCATCTGGGGACAGTGTAATCTAAAACAGTGCCAGTGACCTTCCTCAAAGATTGAGGACCCCTTTGAGAACCCACTCTTTCCCTACTCCTCAGTAGTAATCACATGCAAAGTAGGATGTCTGGTGCAGCTTCCTTCATCCCACCCCAGGGTTCACCTTGGAATAATTGTTCCAAGCCCAGGGTAGATTAAGGGGGTGCTGCTTTGGGCATCATCTGGAATAAGCCCAGGCCCAACTCTGTCCAGGGCCAGCATTGAGGGCAGCTAGGGATATGTCCCTTCACTTCACCTAACTGGTCCAGTTCTGGGGGTGGAGCCCATGCCATTAGCCCCCATAGCACAGATCAGCCTGGAACAGACCATGCCCATTTTCTAGGCTCAGGCACAACCAAGTCTAACTATTAGCCAGCAGCCTTCCTTGGCTCGCGCCCACCCCACCCTGAAGCCCTGGTACCTGCGTGGTGCTGGGTTGTAGTCATCCCAGGGAAGAGGACAGTGGCTACCATCAGCCAAGCCAGGAACCGCATTTCCCCCGCCATGCCCCACCACATCCTCTGAGTCTTCCTCTCCCCAGCTGCTCTCTGCTCCTGTACCCGCCTGCCGCACACCATGGCTCCAACTTTCCACTGCAGGCTGCTCAGGCGTTCCCTGCTTTGCGTGTCAGTCGTCAACACTGAACAGGGAGGGGCTGGCTCTGGCTTCCCAGGGGCTCTTTCCATCCCGTGGAAACGTGGAATCTTTGGCTGTTGGCAGGAGTCTGGCTCCCTGCCTGTCAGGCCCTCAGCCTGTTCCCAGATGGGCAGGATGCTTGGTTAATAGAAAAAAGGTGTTTTGTACCAAACAGTGCGCTTGGCCCTCCCAAAAGGTAGGAAAGACCCCAGGCAGTAATACTACCTTACCGTCTGTCCTCACACCCAAAACATCCTGCAGCTGAGCCAGCTCCTGACGCCCAGTCCAGCTCAGGCTCCAGGGAGCCCCTCAGCAGCCAGAAACACGAGCTGCAAAGCCCAGTCCTTCAAATGCATGGTGGACTGACGGCAGATTGACCGGGCAGCCCCACAGGCAGGCTTCCACCTCAGGCACTCAGCCAGACTGGTGGGACCCACCCCAGCCCAGCTGGAGCAGGCAGTGCTGTCTCCCTGGAAGACAGACTGCAGTTCGAGTTTCTTTGGTCCCAGTCCTAGGACCTCCTTTGCTTGTTTACAACATTCTTGACTTAGGCCAGAGTGCCGGAAGACTCCCTTAGCCCAGCCGTGATGGCTGTCAGGTTGCAGAGAGCAGGATGCAGAGTTCAAGACTCAAAAATGAGCTGTGGCTCTTCCTGGCTCTGGCTGTTGACTTGTGGAGGGAGCTCTGTGGATGTTCGGACGGAGTGAGCACGGGCAGGGGTTAGCCTGGACCCACTGGCTACCACAGGGGCTTTCAACACTTGTTGAGGACCCTTCTAGTCCTCAGGGGAGGCCATGCCACACCCATCCTGAGCCCTGTACTCTGTGGGAACTTTTCCATTTCAACTCCAGAACCCCTCTTTCAGAAATGCACCCAGGCCCGCAGGTCACCATGTCTGCACCTGCACTACTTAGTCCACGGAAACAGACTCTGGTTTGGTAGTCTCTCTCTGAGGGAGGAGGGAACTCCCTGCCCACATCTTCCCCCTCCTGAATCAAAGCTTCAGGAGGATCAGCACACAAGGAGTGGTGAGTCTGAGCAGGGTTTTATTTACAGACAGTTACAGATAAGATGCTTTCTAGGATCTAAGTGCCTTCCCTGGAGCTACTTCGTTTCGGGTTTCTTGTCTCCGGCTTCAAGCTTGAGACTCTCAGGGGGCTGGCGATAGGCAGGGAAAGCCTCCCACGGGCTGTTCAGGTCAAACTTGCGGAACTCTTGGGCCAGCTCCACCGGCTCAGCTACCACCCGCTTCACCTCATCGTCATAGCGTAACTGCAGAAGAAAAAGACAGTTCTGTGCACGAAGGAAGGCCTTGTTACAGTCCCACGGCCTTGGGGGACTTCCCAGCCTCTTTACTTCTCTGCTCTGGAGTCCTGTCCTGGCCTGACTCGAGTCTCCATCCACAACTCTGTTACCTATCAGCCACAGTCCAAAACGGCTTCTCCCTCACACCCGGCAACCACCCAGTCAGGCTGCCCTGCCACCGTACGTGCCATCTCAAGCGCTGCGCTCCTTCTCCAGCAGAACCGAATTCGCTCACCCGTCCACACGCTTTACAAGGAAATGTGCAGGATTAGAGAGCAAGGCAGTGGCTGAAGAGAGTACACCTAAACTGGCAGGCACCAAGTTCAGGTTCAGGTCTTGTGGCCTTGGCATTAGATGCAAGACAGTAAATTTTGGCATGGTTTTTCTTTTAAAATTAATTTTAAAGAGAAAGAGAAAGAGGCGTGGGGAGAAACATCAACTTATTGTTCTACCTGTTTATGCACTCACTGGTTGGTTGTTGTATGGGCCCTGACTGGGGATCGAAACTGCAACCTTGTTGTAGTGGGGTGATGCTCTAACCAACTGAGCTACTCGGCCAGGGCTATGGCTGTTCTTGTATTTGGAGGCTCAGCTGGATAAGGTAAAAACAAACAGGAGCTGGTGTGAAGAGGCAATCCAGGTCAGGGGGACAGCAGGGAGGACAGAAAGGGAGAGGAGAGGGAAGGAACCCTGACCAGAAGTAGCTTGAGAAGAACACAGGAGCATCTGCACCCTGAAGGGAAGGGTCGGACTGCCGCTGCCTCAGTGTTTCTAGAGAGTTTGTTTCTCTGCGGCAGAATCGCCGTGTGTATGCACACAACACACCATCTCCCTGCTAGTAAACAACCCACTGCACGCGGTGGTCAGGTAAAACACGGAAACTCTTTATAAGGCCCTTACAGTCATGTGGCCCTACTGGTCCTGCCTCTGGCCATGCTCAAGACTATCTTCCGTCAGCTCCCTTCTCAGTGACCCAGGGCAGGGTGAAACGAGTGCTGCCCTTCCAGATCTTGGGGACAGGCCAAGTGTGTCCTCAAGGCTGCCCCGGTCATTAAAGTGATCATCACAATAATGGCAAACGTCAACTGAGCATTCCTAATGCACTGGACGTTACAGGCACACCACTTGGCACACTACAAATCTTAACTGGTTAAATACTACGCCCATTTCGAACATGAGAAAATTGTGTCATAGAAAAATTATGCACCTTGCCCCAGATTTCAAAACTGGACGTAGGCTTTGAATCCAGAGCCTACGCTTTTAAACTACTACAATCCATACTTCCTGCCATGCCCTAGGTTCCCGCCAGGATCCCCTCAGCCCCGCCCTGAGGCTGCTACCACAGTTCCAAGGCTCCTACCTCAACGTAGCCAGACAGGGGGAAGTCCTTCCGGAAGGGGTGTCCCTCAAAGCCGTAGTCTGTCAGGATCCTTCTTAGGTCAGGGTGGTTAGCAAAGAAGACTCCAAACATGTCCCAGATCTAGAAAAAAGAGGCCTTCCGGGAACCAGTCCACCGTGGCCAACACGGGTTGGGCACAGCCCCTCGGGCCCAGAGGCCGCGTCCACCATGTCCAGTAACTCACCTCCCTCTCATACCAGTTGGCTGCCTTATGCACGGAGACACTGGACTCAACGGGCGTCAGCTCGTCTGTGTAGGTCTTCACGCGGATCCGGGAGTTGAAGCGCAGAGAGAGCAGGTTGTACACAATCTAGGGAGAACAGGGGGATGGAGGACCAAGACTGCCGCAGGCGGAAGGGTGTGCAGCGGGGTCCCTGAGGGGGCGCATCACTGATGAGGATACGAAGTAGATTAGGGCTCTGCCCGATGAACCCAACTTCTATCCTGAAGCTCCAAACCTCAACATTGCAAAGGCTTCGGCCGTGCTGACGTGCAGCGCGGCCATCAGCATGCTTGTCTTTGTTCGCGCTGTGCCCCGGGTCTGGTGTGTCTCCCGGACCCGCCTCCCCAACCCCAGGCCTCACTGGGCGAATTCCTAGTGTCCTGGTTGTCCGTTCAGACTCAGCACAAACATTCCCTCTCCCTTCAAAGAAGCCTCTCGGACAGGGCTGAGTGGCCCTCCTGCATTCTTACGGCATGTCTCTAACGCCCCATGTGTTACACATTATTACAGTAAGCTGTTTATGTGTCCTCCACCCTCACCAGAGTGTGGGGGACTCCTGGGGGGTGGTATTGGGTGTTACTTCTCTCTCTATTGCAGGACCTGGCTCTCCACCTGTACTCTCTCGTTCAGTCCTCACAGCCACCCTGTGAGGTAGAGACAATTTCATACCCACTCCGCACGTAAGAAAACTGAAATGCAGAGAGATTAAACAAAACATTGGAAGTCACACAGCCTGTGAGTGGCAGAGTCGTGATTCGGACTTGAGCATGCCTGATTCTGAGGCCCCAGATGAACTGCTCTGTCAACCCGTCTGACCCAAACTAAACTAAGAAGGCGACGGTTCCTTCTGGCCACTGTCCCCTGCAAGTGCTCTGTCCCCTGTCCTTCCTTTGTCCATAAACCTTATCAAATCTCCTGACTGACCTCAAAACGGTTCTGCCGGGTCGGGATGTCCACTGCCGTCAAGTCAGCCAGGGATTTGAACTGTGCGTTGGTGTGATCCCTGAGGAAAGTCAGCACTGGAATGACTCCATCGGGGTGGATACAGATCTCCAACTCATTGAAGCAGGACACCTGCAGACATGGAGCAGGAGGGAGAGACAACGAGGAGCTACCAAAAGAACAGTGAACTTCAGCGGATTCTCCTGCCGTAAGGCAGGGAAAGAGGCCCACGTTGGGATGGGGGAATCTGTGGTTTCTTTGGTAGTGGGTTGCCCACTCCCACGTGACCAGAGAACACAGTTCTTTCTTGACCCCGACCAAACAACAACAGTAGTGAATATTACCTGAGCTTGTTGCACATACTTAGGCAGGATTTCAGCCACATACTCTCCAAAAGCTGAGAGCTGTTTGTGGACCACATCATTCCTTGGTCTGACAGTGGCTAGAAGGAAAAGGCATATTTCACAAAGGAATGGCAAAGGCAGCAGCCAGCCCTGCATCCAGACTGAGCTTATAAGGGACTTCCAGTAAAACACTGAGAAAGGTAAGGGTGGAGGGTTCCCCTTCCAGGAAATAGGAAGTGATGAAAATTTAGGGGAAATGCCACCTATACAGTCTGAAAGGACACTCATTCCTGAAGCTGGCGTGTTCATCTCTTCTCAAAAGTACTCCATGGTCCTTCCTTCACACTGTCTGCCTGTCTGCTAATGCAGCACATGTCTCAGCTCTCTTATCAGACTAGGAGCTCTTTAAGAGTGGGAATAACAGCATTCCCTTCTGTGTATCTCCTTAGTACGTGGCTCAGAGCAAGCTCCTGGCATGAGAACTTTAGGACTTGAGAGCCCTCATGGATTATATAGTTGAACCCTCACTTATTTACTTTTAAACAGGTGAAGATACTGTGGCCCAAAAAGGAGGAAATGCTAGGTCTCCTGACTCCCGGTTGGCTTAGGTCAACTGTGACATATTTCTACACACGGGCTCACGCAGCCCTAAATCACTGAGCGCCTGCACATCATTGATTGCAGGGCAATGGTTCCGTGTTCTCTGCCTCTGGCAGCAGGCCAGTTTACTCAGTTACTCACTAGTACCCTAACCCTGAGGGTGTTGTTTCTCTGTACGGTTTCCTGATCCACGGTACGAAAAGGAATACTATCTACCTCATAAGACTGTTGTGAGGACTAAATAAGGTCATTCATAAAAACACTTCGCGGTTGTCAGACACAACAGGCACTCAAAGGTGAGCTACTATTACAACAGGCTGTATATTGGGCTCTGAGGCCCAAATGTTGTTTCCTGCTCTCAAACAGCTGACAGCTTAATCAAAGAAAAAGGGAATCATGGAAATGGACAAGGGGGAATCAGGGCCATAGCAGAGAGGCCTAAGGGCACAGGGAGGGCCCGATTCTGTCTGCAGGGTGGGAAACATTACAGTCAAATCTCCAAGGACAAGCAGATTTTGCCAGGATGCAGGGAAGGGCGTCCCAGAGCAAGGGCAAACATATGACGAACGGAATGAGGGGCCCCCGCCTGTCATACCGACACGGGCCGGGCCCGCACATACTCACGGCGCGCGTCGGCTGCTGCGCTTTCCCTCCTCACCGGCAACAACAGCACCGAGGGTCGTCGGGACACTGCACCGAGATAAAAGGCAGAGGAGCGCAGCGTGAGGCCTAAGGGGCTCCCTGCGCTGGTTGCGCCGCTGCTTCCTGCCCCGGGCCTCAGTCGATTATCCCTTGCTCACCCCTAGGGATGGCCATGGCCCCCACGAGCCCCCGCCAAGAGGCTCTAGCCACCGCCATGTTCCCCGGATGCACACCAAGCATCGGCGGCAAGATTCACAGGACACGGAGCCCCAAGGGCACGGACCGGAAGCGGAAGTGTGCTGTAGATCTTCTTCCCCGCGGACCCGAGGCCGGAAGCAGAGGTTCCGGGTTCTGGGCTTTGGAATGAAAGGAGGGAACGCAGGTGAGGAAACGAGGCAAGCAGGTGGGCAAACGGTAAGGTGAACCTGGCTCTGGCTTGGCGTGGCAGAGGCTGGAGAGAAGGCGAGGACCCTAAAGAACCCGACGGGTGAGAGGAGGAGAAGGGGCGGGGGTTCTGGGTTTTACATGTCACACCCCTCCCCCTCTCCCTAAGCTAAGCTTTTGACTGGGGCTGGCGGGGCTGCTGGCCTGGTGGGGGTGGGGAACGATTTCCCCGGCGACCGTTTCCCAGGCGACTCCTGGTGAAGCGGCAATACTGCACGTGGCAATGGGCCTCCTTGTGCCCCGGGCTGGGGACAACTGGACTCTGACTCCAGTTCTAGGACGAAGCTTTGGAGAGTCATTAGGGGGAGCGGGGAAGTGCTGGGGAGAAGTCGCTCAGAAAAGAGCATATGTGGGGCTGACAGATGTCCCAGCCAAGCCTCGAATTGGAAAGTCTGGTCTCCATGCGTGCGGGGAAGTGGGAAAGGGGATTGGGAATGAGCTCTTCCTGCACACAAGGACGTGGGCATTCTTTTTATTTGTTTCTGCTCTCCAGAGCCTCACTAGTTTTATACCCAGTAGTTAATTCAATATTTGGTTTGCAAGACTCTTTGCCAGACTTTTAAGATCATGGTATCTCTCCAGCCATTTGCTTTCATCCTTTGACCAAAAATACCAGGCCTTTTGTTACGTCACGGAAAGGAACATTTCATGTCTTCTCAGGGAAACACCCAGAGTAAGACATTTTATTGATTTTATTAGGGATGGGGTGCCACTGCAGGAGAATGAACCCAGCTGTGCTTGTAGGGGATCATCAGAGATGTTATGGGCAGGGCCAGGACTAACACCAGTCTGGGCCCACTTTGCTTTCAACTGCACTGTTTGATACATAGACTGTGGCTGTGGATTCCCCAGGTTACTGAGTGTGGTGTTACTTTGCAGACAGCTGGCAGAGAGAGAAGCTGGCCACCATGGAATCACCCGAGGAAGCTGGAGCATCCATGGATGAGAACTACTTTGTGAACTACACTTTCAAAGATCGGTCACACTCAGGCCGTGTGGCCCAGGGCATCATGAAACTGTGCCTGGAGGAAGAGCTCTTTGCCGATGTCACCATTTCAGTGGAAGGCCGGGAGTTTCAGCTCCACCGGCTGGTCCTCTCAGCTCAGAGCTGCTTCTTCCGATCCATGTTCACTTCCAACCTGAAGGAGGCCCACAACCGGGTGATTGTGCTGCAGGATGTCAGTGAGTCTGTTTTCCAGCTCCTGGTTGATTACATCTACCATGGAACTGTGAAACTTCGAGCTGATGAGCTGCAGGAAATTTATGAGGTATCAGACATGTATCAGCTGACATCTCTCTTTGAGGAATGTTCTCGGTTTTTGGCCCGCACAGTGCAGGTGGGGAACTGCCTTCAGGTGATGTGGTTGGCAGATCGGCACAGTGATCCTGAGCTCTATACTGCTGCCAAGCACTGTGCCAAGGCCCATCTGGCCCAGCTGCAGGGCACGGAGGAATTTCTCCACTTACCCCACCATCTGCTCACTGATATCATCTCTGGTAAGTTGAGGGAGAGGGCACATTGTACCCAGCTACTTAGATAAGCTCACTGGATATTCTAGTTCAGGAGAAAGAAACCCTCAGGCCTCCTGGTGTTAGTTTACAGTATTATTGGTGGGAATTTAGATACCTTCTGAGAGAAATTGACTTGCAATTTAGCACAGCTGATAACAATAGACAGAGTCCCTTTCTGAGGAAGGCTCTAGGAAAATAAAAGCAGCAGCATTTACCCACAGAACGTAGCAAGGAAATATTTTTTCTTTTTTAAGATTTTATTTATTTTTAGACAGAGGGAGAGAGGGATAGAAACATCAATGTGTGGTTGCCTCTCATGTGCCCCCTACCACGGACCTGGCCCGCAACCCAGGCTTGTGCCCTGACTGGGAATTGAAACAGTGACCCTTTGGTTTGCAGGCTGGTGTTCAATCCACTGAGTCACACCAGCCAGGGAAGTATTTGTATTTATACTTTAACCTCTCCTGAGCTTAAGTGTTCTTATCCATCCTGCGCTCTGCATGTATCTGCCTTCAGGTGAATTTATGATGGATGAATGAAGATATCTAAAAAACTTTTTAAATGATGGGCCAAGTTTAGGCAACAATCCTGACCCTCAGGAGAGGTATAACTATACTTTAGGTGTGAGCTTTGCAGCCTAGTAGATTGCTTTCGTGACAAATGGGAGTATAGCAAACCAGCATTTCGATGAAAAGAAACAAGGCAACTTTAGATTAACTTCACATACACATACATACATGCTGGTAGCCTAACAAAGTAGTTCACACCTTTAAAGCCTCTAGCTCTAAGCCTCCCTTTCAGATTGTCAGTGTGCCATTGACCATGCCTTTCCTCTGGTTCTCGACAGATGGAGTTCCCTGTTCCCAGAACCCAACAGAGGCAATAGAAGCATGGATCAATTTTAATAAAGAGGAAAGAGAAGCTTTTGCAGAGTCACTCAGGAGTAGCTTGAAGGTAAGGCAGATTTCTTTAGTGGCAGGACACTATAATAACCATGTATTACACCTGTTGATAGGCCTGGCTCCTTTAAAAAAAAAGTTTCATTTATTTATTTTTAGAGATGGGGAGGGAGGGAGGGAGGGAGGGGAACATCAATGTGTGGTTGCCTCTCATGTGGCCCCTACTGGGGACCTGGCCCGTAACTTAAGGTCCATGTGCTCTGACTGGGAATTGAACTGGTGACCCTTTGTTTCACAGGCTCCACTCAATCCACTGAGCCTCACCAGCCAGGGCTGACCCGGCCTCTTTGATGACTAGTGAATAAGTCATTCCTGGCTTGATTGCTGGGAGCCAGGGAAGATGATGTGTGTGAGCCCAAAAGCTCCTTGGGAGAACTACTTCCATCATTGCACAGCAGTCCTAAGGACCTTTTGTTTGAATCACCATCTCAGGGTAGCTTTAAAAAGCAGAAAGCACTAGTGCAACAGATTCCCTGCCCCAGCGTAAAACGCCTGAATGACTGATTAGGGGATAGTCAGGGCAACACTAGGAGGGGAGTAGGTTAGAGTGAAATACAAGTGTGTGGCCCAGGGCCTTAAGACTGTGGGTCTCAGCTGAGCCTTGGTGCAGAGCTGATAGGTACCACTTATAATTTAAATTTTTCCAATAGGAAATTGGGGAGAATGTGCACATTTATCTGATCGGGAAAGAGTCATCTCGTACTCACTCGTTGGCTGTGTCCCTGCACTGTGCGGAAGATGACTCCATCAGTGTAAGTGGCCAAAACAGCTTGTGCCACCAGATCACTGCAGCCTGCAAGCATGGTGGAGACTTGTACGTGGTGGGAGGGTCCATCCCACGGCGCATGTGGAAATGTAACAATGCCACCGTGGACTGGGAGTGGTGTGCGCCCTTGCCCCGGGACCGGCTCCAGCACACCCTGGTGTCTGTGCCCGGGAAAGATGCCATATATTCACTTGGTGGCAAGACACTGCAGGATACCCTCTCCAACGCAGTCATCTACTACCGGGTGGGTGATAACGTCTGGACAGAGACAACACAGCTAGAGGTGGCTGTGTCGGGGGCTGCCGGAGCCAACCTCAATGGGATCATCTACTTACTAGGCGGGGAGGAGAATGACCTGGACTTCTTTACCAAACCTTCCCGGCTCATCCAGTGCTTTGATACAGAGACAGACAAGTGCCACGTGAAGCCGTATGTGCTGCCCTTCGCAGGCCGCATGCACGCGGCTGTGCACAAGGATCTGGTGTTCATCGTGGCCGAAGGGGACTCCCTGGTGTGCTACAACCCCCTGCTAGACAGCTTCACCCGGCTCTGCCTTCCTGAGGCCTGGAGCTCTGCCCCGTCCCTCTGGAAGATCGCCAGCTGTAACGGGAGCATTTATGTTTTTCGGGACCGATATAAAAAGGGAGATGCCAACACCTACAAGCTTGACCCCGCCACCTCCACGATAACCGTCACCAGGGGCGTTAAGGTGCTGCTCACTAACTTGCAGTTCGTGTTGGCCTAAGGCTGTTAGCAAGAGCAGCTGACTTTGTCCTCCCCTATTCCAGCACTACCCACCCAAACTCCAAAGTCCCCCAGGTCCCTATTCAGAGTACTGTTATTCATTGGCACGTGTTCCAAAAGCAGCACTCAGCCCTTCCCTGAACCCACAGGGGTAGCCCTTTTGGGACTTTCAGACGGCTGCTGTTCAGCTGGCTGCTTGAGCCAAGGTGGTCAGCCTGTCCTCCGCCATCCCAGGGTAATCCTGTGCCTCACATGGACCACTCAGCGCAAGCATCTTCTCAGATGTCTGGCACAGCCTCCCCTCTGGACCTGATGAGGGTTAAATAGAAGCACCCCGACCCCTGGACAAAAGGAAAGAGGCCCGATCTTCCTTTTTTCTGTAGCCTGGCAAAATGGCTGCTTGGTAATTTTTTTCACGGAGGATTAGGTGTGAAGAGTTTTCCTTCAGGCTTTGGTTGGGAGAAAGAACAAAGCTGAAGGCGTCCTTCACCAGCAAGAGCCAACAACCACTATCTCCAGAGTCCTGGATGTTCTGTCTCTTGTTTTCTCAACTGTCGGTTAGGAAATGTACACTTTGGTTTGATTTTTGGCTCCCTCTAAGGAATATTTCTGATTAATAACAGAAACATTTTTGAAACTCCAATAGATTAGGTCTCTGCTCTTTTAAAAGTTCTAAGCCCCATCAAGAGCTAGGAACTGTTCATACCAATAAAAGTTTTCAAGGGCTGTGCATGTCTGATTTGAATTCTGAAGGGGTGACTTTCTGAGGGAAGCTAATCACACTCGCACACAGTTCTAAGTCAGCCACAGTCCTGACTGCATCCCGTGTTTCCTTGTTTACACCCAGATCGCTGCTCCAAAAGTGGGGGCCAGTGAACGGGGAGTCTGGCCAAAGCTGAGTGCTTCCCCCTTTTCCCTGGTGGTAAAGGCCTTTGGGTTGTGGTTCTAATAGTTAGATACAACAGGAGGTGCATGGTCGGCTTCTTTAACCCTGTTCCAAAAACTAAGATGCCCCCATCCCTATCCTGTATCCCCAAGTCCTGTGAACAGAAGCCATGTTCAATCCTTCCCGCCATACGACGGAACACTGGAACCCGCAGTGTTCAGGGAAATGAAACAGGACAAAGGGAGCAAAACTACCCATTATTCAGCACGCTTCTATTACGCCGCTGGGGCTTAAGCCCCATGGGTCCCGTTAAACTTCTTCATCCTGTCACCAGCAGGGTTGTCTGAGCTCTTTCTAGTCCACACACTTCATGTCTGTGACGGAGGATGCGTCTCATCCTTTGCTGCACTCGCCGTGATCTCCTTGTGGAACTCTTTGAGGATTTCCAGCTGGCCGGGTCTGACGTGGATGTGTGAGCGGATCTTGCTGATGGCCCCTACTGCCTCCTCCGGGCTCCAGTTGTGCACCTGCAGTACAGGGTTGAGAAATCAGCGAAGAAAGAAGCTGGTGCCTGGTGTCCTTGACCTGATGACAGGTGTTAATGGGCTCCCAGAATTTCATTAAAAAAAAAAAAACAAAAACCAACACCAGGAGAGGGGAGTTTAAAACCATGTTCCACACATAAATAGGAGAGCACTTCAGCACCCTCTGTGAGCCAGTCCCAAATTACTATGCAACAGGCTGGGCGGACAAGTCAGACTTTCTGCCCGAGTCCTGCTCTACCAAACCCTGGCAGAAGGTTGAACAGGTGAAGCTTAGATCCTAAATTCAAACTTGTTGAGGCCTACGAGGTGTCCTCCCTGAGCTGGTCCCCTGGGTACAAGTTTCCTGGAAAGAGAAGATGTTTTTATGGAACTCGTTCCCATGGCTAGAAAAACAGCACTTTTAGAATCTGGCTGGGAGAGTTATCTTTGTGTCCTAAGGAAAGTTGCTGGTTTAGAACACAACAGAACTAAGAAAATAGGGATTTCTAGCCTGCTGGTTCAATTCTCACTGGGCCCAAAATGTCCTCCGGAGCCCCTGTTTCCAGCCAGCAGTCCTAATGCCCAAAGCTTTAGTATCCTGACGTCATATGCTCATCAGTGCACAGGAACACAGACAAGGCCAGGCTGGTCATCTCTGCATTTCCTTTTCCTTAAACTACCCACGTGACTTAATAAACACTCTGCAGGAGCCAGACAGGTAACAAAAACGAGCCAGGCAGGGGGTATATAACAGCGATAAGAGTTGTTGGCTTCTAAATATTCTTTTAGAAGTATCCCACCTCATCATAACAAAGTTAGGCCAAATTCCACTGGATCCTCCATTTCTAGAAACTAATGTCCAGAACCATATTCTGAAATACTTGAAATCTGAGTACCATAGAGCTGTAAGTGATCAGCACTATTTACAGCACTAGACTTCCTGACATGCTATTCATAACAAGTGCTTCTAGCCTTTAGCTGGTGGTAAGATCCTTTGTAACTCTTAATGTGAGGAAATAGCATCGGAGGAAGAAGCCACTTTGGCCTAAGGTCACAGAGCTGGCAGGTGGTAAAACCACAGATCAGCCTACCTACAAAGCTCAGGTGCTCTCCACCACCCAACAGCCTGAAACCCGGGACATGGCTCTTTCCAGCAAGACCCATCCGTAGACTATGCTACTGGGGTTCGGGACATCCGCTGGAAGTGGGGCCAGTGCAGAAAGACCTTTCCTACCTGAATCAGGTACGCTGCCACCATTGTGGCACTTCTGGAGCGCCCGGCCTTGCAATGCACGTAGACACTCTGGCCCAGCGACTGGTACTTGAGAGCAAACTGAACTCCTTTCTGGAGGTTGGCCAAGGTTGGGATTCCCGTCATGTCTACTGTGCTGAGTCGCAGCTGCTCAACCCCTACTTTCCTCCACTCCTGAGAGCAGGTCCACCAGCATGAACAGAGTGAGAAAGCCAGGCATTAGAAGTAGGAAGACGGGCTCCCAAAAGGCAGCAGAGCAACAAGGAAGCCCTAGGGTTGACTTCGACATGAATGTACTGTTTACTGTTTTCTAAACAAGAAACTGTTTACAGAAATATTTTTTATTTTCTTTTTGTGTGTGTGTTTTAGAAATATTTTTTAAATAGCGGACCTAGATGGTCAGTCTTTCATGAAACAATAGCTATGCTGATGAGTTAGAATTATGTCCAAGATTTAAAATGTTCCTCGAGTGCCCTTTGGGTGTTTGCATTTTTAGCTGTAAAAAATTCATCTACAAAAGTTGTGCAGCTACATTTTTGCATCATCTTGGTGCTAGTGCAGTAACCTAGCCGTGGGGTCTGGCTACTGTATTTTGCAAGAGTTTTTTCTATTTGTCTTCACATAAGTCTTGTTTTTACCACTTTTTTCTTGAGAGGGTACATGGTAGAAAATAGAGTTATTTTAAAATTAAAACAATGAACCTAATTTTGCTATGGTATATTATCAATTTGCAAAGAAAAAAAAGAATCAGAAATAGGAGATAATCGGTCTCTGACAAACAGGTAAACTTTTTTTTAACTTTAAAACTTCAAAAAGCCTCCAGATACTCATTAATAATCTCTTTAGCTAGAACCAGAGACTTGACCACTCTGAATGAAGGTCAATAGTGCTGATGAAATTGACAAACAGCAGTTTTGCAGCATGTGGCTTATGCTTCAATGACACCAGAAACACCCAGGGGGCTTACTAAATATTCAGATTCCTGGGATCCACCCTAAAGTTTTGAGTCAGAATGTCTGGGGTTTGTACCCAGGAATCTGACATAACAGGACTGCCAGATCATCCTCAGACGTATTACAATGTGAGAACCACTGCCTGCCTTGGAGATTTCTTTTCTAGGCTAACGGGACAGTACAGCGAACTCGTACAACTGTCAAAGGCCACACATGCAAGACAACAAGCACTTTTCTGCAACTCCCCTTGCTCCACAGGACTGGCCACACTGAGGAGCAGTTCCCATTCTGGCTGACAGCTCCTGAGGCTTTGTGGCAAAGTACTTTGGGAAATCCAAGGAACTGCTCTCCATTCCTTAAAAATGTATGCCATCACTGATCAAAATATCTTAAGTGAGTTGTAAATATTGTTAAGGTTTCAAAAAACCCACGGGTTGAAATTACAGCATCTTCACCATATTAGCACAGTAAGCAAGAAGGCTAATCGTGTAAGTGAGGCTAGTAGATGTCCAACACAGTAAGACAGGGCGGCGTCTTTATCTGAAGATAGCGCAATGCCCAATAACCATTGTGGAGAGTTGCACCAACAGGCATTCACATTTAATGAAAATTATGTTTTAGGGCTGAACTTTATTATGACAGTACTTTGGAATTCCACTAAATCTCTAACGTGAATAAAAATTCCTCAAATCAAGAGCCAAATGAACCCGATGCAGTTTTTCAATGGGTCGTTCTATGACAAATTTACTCTGGGGGAGGAGGGCAAGGGTAGCTTTTCTTAAGAGTTCATAGAGCCTTCCTCTGGAATGCCTGGGGCAGCGCCTGATCCATACTTAATGCTCAGTCAGTGTTGAATGAATGAAATCAGCAAGCCGAAGAAAAGCTGCCTTTCAAATTTACTTACTGATTCCTAATAACCGAAATTAAGACCACATTTGTGCACAAAGCCGTAATCACTTTGTCAACTCTACTTTTAAACGCTTTTCACAACAGTTGCTGTTTCACAACTAGTTTCTACTTGCAGCCGCAGCCATTTAAGCTTCCAGTACTGGACCCTCCTCCTGAGGAGGCAAATAAAAGGCCTGGGACACCAGGGTCCGGATCCCGCTCACCTGCAGCGCCCCTCCCCCAGCTTCCTCCGGCACTCCGGGCCGGCCGCAGCTCCCCGCCGCTGGCCCAGGCCCCTCACCTTGGCGGAGTTGCACAGGAATCTGGTTTCATACTCCTCGTTCATGGTGATCACCCCGCGCACGTTCTCGTCCTCTACCAGCTGCCAAAGTAAAGAGGGGGCTCAGAACCGGTGGCCGAGGCCAGGGCGGCGCTCGCCCGGCTCCCAGGCCCGACGCGGCCGGCCTCCCGGCCCGGCTCACCCCGCGCGTCATGCTCCGCAGGGGCAGCGCGCCCAGCAGCACCGTGCGGTCGATGCGGTGGTACCAGTCGCGGTGCGCCGGGCCCGGCACCTTCCCGCGGAACAGCGTGTACAGCAGCGTCGGGTAGAAGAGCACCCGAGCCAGGCCGGCCTCCAGCAACGTGCCGGACGCCATCCCGCCCCACGCGGCCCTGCGCGGCAGCAACCCGTCCCCCGCAGCGCTCGCGGTCGGCGGCCACTCGGAGAGCCAGGAGGGCGACGAGGAAGCGGGCCGCGAGTCATCCGAGGCCTCCTGCGAAGGCGACGCGGTCGGCACAGGCCTCTCGGGCGCTGAGACCTCGGGGCTGGCGCCCGGGGACTCCGCCTGGGACCCCGGGGATCCCGGGACCCTCTGCATGGGTCCGGAGGCGGGGCCGCGGGCCTCGGGGGAGGGACCAAGACTCCCTGGGCGGGGAACTAAGGCCCCGGCTCAGGAAGGGCGCGTCCAGCCTAGAGATCTGTGCCTATACCGCGTGTCAACCTGGGACCCAGGCCTGGGGTCGGTGAGCCTCCCTCCAAGGGAGGGGGCTGTGACCCCTGCGTGTGGAACTGTGACCCGGGCCGAGGGAGGTGGGGTCCCAGCCAATAGCCTGAGGGCCTGTGACCCCTCCCCAACCGAGGAGGAAGGAAGGAAGACAGGCTCTGACCCCAGGTGAGCCTGTGACCGCACCCAAGCCAAAGACGAGACCGGGAAGAGCCTCAGTGGTAGGCGTAACCCTGCAGGGGTGAGCAGAAGCGGCTTCGAGCTTTTGAGCAGAGGGCTGCCTTGGTGGAGAGGGTCAGATCCTGGACAAATGGGCAACCTGGCTTGATAGGTCCCTTCTCACCGTCCCCACCCCTTCACCATCTGCCTAAGTTATGGCTTCCTCCTCCTGACCCAACCGCATATTATGGAAAAAATGTAGTATCTATAATATATTGTGAAAATACGTGAATATATCATTAAGAAAAATAATATGCCCTGACCGATGTGGCTCAGGTGGTTGGTTATCCTCCCGCAAAATAAATAAAATCTTTTTTAAAAAGAAAAAAAGGAAAGAAAAATATATGCTTAAATATAAAACCCACGATTTACAAAGTGGTAAGCGGAATGGTTGTAATGCTGGTTATTTACACATAAATGGTTGTCTGAAGTATGTGTCTGGTGTTTGTATGTATTTATTTATTTAAAGATTTTATTTATTTTTAGAGAGAGGAGAAAGGAGGAAGAAAGAGGGAGAGAGATCAGTTACCTCTCCCAGGCTCCCAACCGGGGACCTGGCCCACAACCCAGGCGTGTGCCCTGACTGGGAATGGAACCAGCGACCTTTCAGCTCACAGGCTGGTAGTGCTCCATCCACTGAGCCACACCAGCCAGAGCTGCATCTGGTGCTTTTAAAAATATATTTTTTAAATAAATAAATCATATATTTTATTTTATTTTTAGAGAGAGGGGAGGAAGGGAGAAAGAGAGGGAGAGAAACATCAATGTGTGAGGGAAACATTGGCAGGGTATCTCTGGTGCCCACCCCATCCGTGGGTGAACCACAACCCAGGTAATGTGCCCTGACCAGAGTCTAACCAGTGACCTTTTGCTTTGCAGGATGACTTGAGAGAGAGACAGAGAGAGAGAGACTGATTTATTGTTCCACTTATTTATGCATTCATTGGTGGATTCCTGTATGTGCCCTGACTGGGGACGGAACAGCAACCTTGTGTATGCAGATATGCTATAACCAACTGTGGTACCCCACCAGGGCCATTGCTTTTTTTTTCAGAACGAATTAGCCCTCTATTCTATCCTATTTTTGATACATTTAAAATATACATTTTAAATAAAAGTTGACAAATCGAACTATTTACTGTTCTGTGACCTTTCTCACTCAACAATATAAGTATTATGCCATGTCAACACAGAGAGATACATATTTACTTTATCCTTTTCAGAGTTACACAGTATTCCAATATATGGCTTTCGTTGGATTTTTAAAATGTTTATTGAGTGGCCTCCATTTTCCAGACAATATTCCAGCCCTCGGGATACCTCAGTGAGTGGCACCAGGGAGGGTTGCTACCTTCTCTTCTCTTGCCTTTCCTGTACGAACTGTGTTTCGGGATAACCAAATATCCCTAGTTGGTGAGAGAAAGTTCTTCTCTACAGCATACTTCCTGTCAATAAATGTGAGAGAAATAATAAAACGAGAAACTCAGTATTTTGCATTCCAGCTAATACATGTGGGAAGACTGATAAAACTCAGAACGCAGCATTTTGCAATCCCTGGGGAAACAGTCGGTGCCGTCGACGGTCACCAGTGGATAAAAGCATGAGATGAAGCTGGCAGGAAATGCCTGCGGAGGGATCAGGCTGAGGCCACCCAAACCGGTTAATCTCCACTGGGGGAAAAGCAGTGTCCTGCATCACTGGCCTCCAGAAATGATGCTGCATGACGCTCACAGCACCGACCTCAAAAAACTTGAGACTGGATTTAACCAGGCCTTGAGAGCTAACTTCTAAAAAAGATTTTGTTTATTCATCTTGAGAGAGAGAGGAAGGGAGGGAGAAACAAAGGGAGAGAAACATCAGTGTGCCAGAGAAGCACTGACCAGTTGCCTCTGGCACACCCCCAACCGGGGACCCAGCCAGCAACCCAAGTATGTGCCCCAGGAATCAAACCTGCAGTGTGCAGGCCAATGCTCAATTCACTGAACCACACCAGCAAGGTGACTTTCATTTACAGGATATGGGTGATAGGGGGACAAGTTAAATGTCATCATGGGGGAGAAATAGACAAATCCAGAATATATGACGTTTTCAGAAACAACTGGCTCAGCCCTGGCCAGGTAACTTGGTTGGTTAGAACATTGTCCCCACACGCCCAAGTTGTGGGGTTCAATCCCTGGTTGGGGCACATCTAAGAAGCAACCAATGAATGCATAAATAAGTGGAACAACAAATCTGTTTCTCCTCCTCCACCTCTCCTTCTTTCCCTCTCAAGTGAAAAAAAAAAAACCCTGACTTAGTTGATTTACCAAGTCAAAGCGTGAAAAAAAGAATGGGAGAGAGGCTGCCTCAAATTAGGGAGTCCTAGAGACGTGACAATGCTCCTGACACCTCTGGAAAGCACTATTCTATTTTCTGTCACTGTGACTACTAGTCTAGGTACCTCATATATGTGGAATAATGTAGAATATGGCCTCTGTAACTTATTTCACTTAGCATCATGTCCTCAAAGGTTCATCCATGTTGTAGGTGTCAGAATTCCCTTCCTCTTTTAAGGCTGAGCAACATACCATTGTATGTATACAAGGTCTGTCCAGAAAAGTCCAAACATTGTTAATATAATGAGAATGGTTTGTGCAACATTGATGTAACCTGGCAGCCAAGGGGAGTGCGCTGGAATGCGCGTGCGTGAACAATGAAGACTGCTGTGTGAGTGAGCTGGGGTGGTGAATGCCGTTGAGTGAGCATGTGTACTGTGTGGCAATCACATTCAAAATGACTGAGCAAGTAGAGCAACGTCAAATCTTGCATTAAGCGTGGACATTCCTCCATGGAAAGTATTTGGATGATTCAGAAGGCTGCAGCTCTGGCAACCGGTGATTGGCAGCTCCATCACAACAATGTGCCCGCTCATGCATCACAACTTGCGCAGAGTTTTTTCGTGAAACATCAAATCACCCAGGTGACTCAGCCCCCTACAGCCCAGATTTGGAACCCATCAACTTCTGGCTTTTCCCAAAACTAAAAATCACCTTTGAAAACGAGATTTTAGATGTTCAATGAGATTCAGGAAAATACAACAGGGCAGCTGATGGCGATTGGGAGAACTGTGAGGTACCAAGGCACCTACTTTGAAAGGGACCAAGGCATCATTACCCTGTGTACAATGTTTCCTGTATCTTGTATCTTCTTCAATAAATGTCTCTGTCTTTCATATTGCATGGCTGGATGCCTTCTGGAGAGACCTCATATATCACATATTGTTTATACATTCATTCATCGATGAACACTTGGGTTCTGAAGCCCAACTAATGAACCTGGGCAGAAAGGGTAATCTAACTCACATAACAAACCTCGGAAAGGGCGAGTGGGCCGATAGAAACAGGCATCACCCGGGGTGCAGATGCTACCAGGACTTTCTTGTTTGTCATCGACCTTTCCAAGCTCACTTCTCCCCAAATTTGCCTCCTACAAGAGAACATATCTCTCCCCTTAGTTGTTCCTTGGTTTTTAAGAAAGATTTATTTTATTTATTTTTACACAGGGAAAGGGAGGGAGAAAGAGAGGGAGAGAAACATCACTGTGTGGTTGCCTCTTGAGTGCCCCCTACTGGGGACCTGGTCAGAAACCCAGGCCCGTGCCCTGACTGGGGATTGAACTGGCCACCCTTTGGTTTGCAGGCTGTCACTCAATCCACTGAGCCACACCAGCCAGGGCCTTTTTAAAAAAAACAGTAACAAATATAGTCAGTTCCATGACAGCAGAAATCCTACCTCTATTCATATCTATAATTCCATTGTCCATCCCAGTGTCTGAAATAGCTGGCATTCGATTAGTACTGTCTGGCTGAATTATAAAATGCCTTTGTATATGCTTTGCCCACCTATGTTTCTGAAGGAAACATTTCTAGAAATACAATGGCTTTATTAAAAGATATGAGCATATTTTTAAGAGGTCATGGAGAACTTTTTATGGTTTTGTTGAGTATAATTGACATATACTACACATATTTGAAGTATGCATTTTACTATATTGTGATGTGTATACACCTGTGAAGCCATCACCACAATGAAGATATTGAGACATATCCATCACCTCCAAAAGTTTCTCATGGCCCTTTGTAACTTCTTCCTCCCACGCCTCTATCTTCTCATACCCCATTCCCTGGCAACCACCCTTCCACTATAGGTTAATTAGAATTTTATAGAATTTTACATTAAAGATGGGAATATTTTTTTTTAAACATTTTTTTTTTTTAAGATTTTATTTACTTATTTTTAGAGACGGAAGGGAGGGGGGGAAGAGAGAGAGAGAGAGATATCAATGTGCGGTTGCTGGGAGACATGGCCTGCAACCTGGGCATGTGCCCTGACTGGGAATCGAACCTGCGATGCCTGATTCGCAGCCCGCGCTCAATCCACTGAGCTATGCCAGCCAGGGCGGAATATTTTTAATTTTAACGACAATTGTTAAATTTCCCTCCACTATGGCTATACCTGTATACACCAAGAGGGCCTGTTTCTCACAACTTTATCAACCTTTACATTTTAATTACTTAATTTAGCTCCCAATCTGACAGTAAAAAAAATCACTTTGTTTTAATTTTAATATCTTTAATTATTTATGAGCTGAGATTGAACATCTTCTGTTTATTGGCCATTCCATTCATCTTCTTCCTATGAATTGCAGGTTCATTTCCTTTGACCGTTTGTCTAACAAATTGGTGTTACTCTTTCAGGCCATACAAAGTGCACAAATTCTAGGTGCATGGCCTGATGAATTTTACAAGTCCATATACCCGTGTGACCACCACGTAGACTAAGATATAAAATGTTTCGATACTCCGGGAAGCTCCCTCATGTTCCCTACAGTTAGTCAATATCCTTCCCTTGGCAAAGGTAGCCTCTGTTCTGATTTTTTTTCTCATCGCTTTTGCCTGTTCTCAGATCTCCGTTACATAGACTCATACAAATGCGCTCTTTTACGCTGCTTGTTTTGCTCAATATTATGTCTGTGCAATTCATCTGTTTTATATCTATATGAGATAATGTTAGCTAAACTTATTGTGGTATATATATTTTTTTATTTTTATATTTTATAAATCAAATATACAAACAATATTTATTGAGCACCTACTATGGGTCAGGTATTATTCTAGGCCCTGACAAAAAGCAGATAAAATCCCTGTTCCCAAAGAGTTCCCTCACCTTCTGGAGGGAAGGCTACGGATAAAATAAGTAGAATATATCAACTGATGGTTGATGGTGCCAATTTAATGCTAACAGAAATCCCCAATTTGGGGCGTGGTGAAGAAGGAAACATTACCTATTTCAAAACAGCTCAACTGTGATACAGGACAGCTGTGAAAATAGCACAGCTGTGAGGCAGCCCTGGGACCAAGCCTCTCTCTGGCCAGATGACTCTGCCCCAGTCCTCTGCTTTGATCTGCTCTGGTCTGCTCTGTTTTGTGCCAGTTTGCTCTTGTCTGTGCAGGCCAGCCAGAAAATTGTAGTCTTCCTTAGAGAGGGAAAGTGCACTCCTTTTTTTTTATTCTTTGGAAAGTGCACTCTTAGAGCCAGAAGGGAGCTGACTTAGACAAAGGTCCCCGTACCTGGCCCCTGATTAGTCCATGTTCATGTAAATAAGGACTCCAAATCATCAAAGTCTGATAGGTTCAAAATGCACTGTCCTGATTGGTCAGAATGGATCTGCTCAACTGGTTGGTGAAGATGTTGATGGGGGAGGGGTAGATATAGCTGCACGGCTTCAACTGGATGGGGAAAGCTTCATCCAGTTGGTTGAAAGAGGATTCCATGAACTCCTTTTTTTTTTTTTTAAAGATTTTATTTATTTATTTTTAGAGAGAGAAGGTAGAGAGAGAGAGAGAGAGAGAGAGAGAGAGAGAGAGAGAGAGAGAGAGAAACATCAATGTGCAGTTGCTGGGGGACATGGCCTGCAACCTAGGCATGTGCCCTGACTGGGAATCGAACCTGCGATGCCTGGTTCGCAGCCCGCGCTCAATCCACTGAGCTACGCCAGCCAGGGCTCCATGAACTCCTTAATAAGGGTTGGCTCAGATGGCAGAAATACAGTGTATGCAGGCAGCTCAGTGCAGAGGCAGGTAGTTTACTGCAGTCTGTCCCCTAAAGTGTAGTTTACACGAGAGGCCTCTGTGTAGAAATGGCTGCTAGGTTTGTGGTTTTTTTGTTTTTGTTTTTATTTTTTATTTTGACTGCACGTGCCACCAGCAGCCCTTTTTAGTAGTGCTGTTCTCTTCAGGGTTCACAAATATGAAGCACAAAATATACTGTGTTAGATGGTGGTAAGTGCTTTGGATAAAAACAAAGCAGGAAAAGGGGGATGGGAAGCATGGATCTGAAATTTTAAATAAAGTCACCAGGAAAGGCCTGAGAAGGTGAGGAAGAGAGCCGCATGGATATCTGTATGAATCTGTGGTTTACAAAAGGGTGGGACAGATTCTCTGTTTCTAGGTTTCTACAGTCTATGGGAGCTGGGAGGCAAATACAAAATTCATTGTGGTGTCTTTTTGGCTCTCTGAGTAGCACCACGGTAGTGAGCAAGTACAGGTACCTTATGAAAGGTGGCAAAAGGGGAGCCAAAAGAAAGTAGCGAATGGATTTTCTACGAAGATTAGTATGATGTCAAAGCACAAGCTATGTTCAATGTCAGAAATATTGGAGAAACACTGGACACGAGAAGACAAGCAACTACAATCACTTGATGCTTTCCAGTGTCATGTTTTTGAAGGGGGCCTTGCTGACCTGCGGAATTAAGAAGTTACATTTAGAAGATTCAAGCTAATTACTGAGGATGTTCAGGCAAAAACTGCCTGCCTAGTTTCCATAGCATGGATTTTACCCATGAAAAAATGTGCTCCACAGTCAAAAAATTGCAGACTGTAATTGAAGCTTATGTTGATGTCGAAACTACTGGTGATTATTTCTTTCATCTGCTCTGTGTTGCTTTTACAAAAAAAAAAAAAAAAAGGCACTAATCAGATTCAAAGACTTTTGCTCAGCATCAGCGGGTCTCCAAATCCAGAAGAAGATGATGGAACTTACGACTTGAGAGGTGCGGACAAATGGCTTGAAAGTAGTCGATAAATTGATTCCAGATAGCATTGGAAAAGACACAGAAAAGGCTTGCCAATCTGTGTATCTGCTTCATGATGTGTTTGTTAGGAAAGCCAAAACGCTGAAGAAGCCCAAATTTGAATTGGAGAAACTCATGGTGCTCCATGGTGAGGGCTGCAGTTCTGGAAAGGCTCCTGGGGATGAGACGGGTGCTAAACTGGAACAAGCTACTGGATATGAGCTCCCAGTCCAAGAATTTGTTTAAAATTCAGACATTTAGTGCTCTCCTTTCAGGTGGGCATCTTTACTTTTCTCTCTTAAACTCTAAGGTTCTTCATGAGACTTGCAACTGAGGGAGCAGTGGACAGCAGCAGCTTGGCTCAGGCTAACCCCTCAAAGCTGCCTTCAGGGCCCCCTTTTTCTGACTTTTCAGTGAGCTCACAACAGCCCTGCCTTCGCTCGCTTTTGTCCTACAGCATTCTGGAGAGCCAAAGCAGCCCCGCCCAGGCTCTCTCCTGTTGCTTTTTCTAGCCTAAGCTTTTCCTTGTTTCACTGTCCCCAGTTTTAATAAATGTACAATTAAAAAAAAATCAGACCTGGCTGGCGTAGCTCAGTGGATTGAGCGCGGGCTGCGAACCAAAGCATCGCAGCTTCGATTCCCAGTCAGAGCACATGCCTGGGTTGCAGGCCACGGCCCCCAGCAACCGCACACTGATGTTTCTCTCTCTCTCTCTTTCTCTCTCCCTTCCCTCTCTAAAAATAAATAAATAAAATCTTAATTAAAGAAAATCAGACATTTAATGGTGACTAATAAATATCCCATTTGTGATAAAAATAAATAAAATAAAATTGTAATGTATATGTTTTACAAACTATAATGGTCTATAAATATAGGATGTTTTTAGTAAATTACACATAAAACTAGTAATATGATCATATATTGACATAATAAATGTATATAAAACAATAAACTATACAGTACAATTAGGGAATATGAAGGCATACAATTTAGAGGTTAATTGTTCCAGTCTGTATGGTACCATAAAAACCGTGGTTATTATTTTTTTTCTCCTCTATAGGGGAAAGAGGTGCTTCCAACACATGGGAAAACCCTTGAGGTTTCTGCTTGGGAGTCCACTTGTTTTTGTGTGGTAAGTTAGGGTATAATCAACATTTGTGGGTATAAGAATATTTACTCAGGGAAGCCAGATGATGTTACAGAAAAATTATTTGCAAACCCACGAGTTGTTTATGTTGCTGGGGCCAAAAGGTCACAGAGCTAAGTTTTATTTTTTCTATCTGTATTTCACGGTCCCATAAGGTGTAGAACTTGAGGAATAAATGACGTGAGTCTTAAAAAAAACAAACTACTGAACTGTTTGCATTTTACCTAGATTCCGGGATTCCTGAGTCACTCCGAAGGAGGTCTTTAAGGTCTTAACTTGGATTTGTTTAGAACCCCCTCACCGCTCCCCGGAAAGGAGTTTAGGGCTGGGCCATCCATCGAGCCCTTGTGAGCTTCCTGGCGCTGCAGGATTTTGGCAAGATTGTGCGTTCACAAACCGATCATCCCGCTAGAAAGCATTCCCCTCATTCTGAAAGCTTGCAATACATTCCACATTCCACAGCTAAGCGAAGAAGGAAGAAGCCCCGGATCCTGCAGCTTGTCTGGAGGAGCTGAGGGGAGGGTGTGTCCAAAGCTGGCCAAATACACCATTCCATTCGACTCATTCATTCATTCATCAAATATTTTATTATGCGCATATTCAGTGCCAAGCAGGGGTCCTTGCCCACCAGGTCATCCAGAGCGGTGAGCAGAGCCGAGAACTTCAGGTTCTCAAGCAGGATTCTTCCCATTCTTCCCTCCAGAAGAGCTCGGAGACAAAGAGATGCGACCCTGCAGCTCCCGAGGCTGAGGTTCCCCGCGGCCGAGGGGGTTCCGGCGGGGTTGCTTCTCCAGTCCCCAGCCCGAGGGGGCGCTGCGGAGCCGGGCGCCAGGCCCGCCCCTGCGCCGAGCGGCGTTCCGCTCGGATCTGCGCTGCGGGCGGCACCGCCGTGGTACGTTCCCCCTCGCCGCCCTCCCCCTCCTCCTCGGCCCTCCCCGCCGGTGGTAGGTGCCGGAAGTGCCGCCATTTTGGGGTGTTCTGCTCTGGCGGCAGCGGCGGCGGGACGCGGAGGCTCCCCCGGGACTCGGCCTCAGCAGCGAGGCGGCGGCGGCGGCTGAGGAGGCGCAGGCAGCAGTTGAGGCAGCGGCGGGCTTAGGTGCAGCCGCTGGTGAGTGCGGCGGCCGCGTGATAACGGGCTGCTGGTGGGAGGGAGCGAGGGAGGGAAAAGAGGCTGGAGGGAGGCGCCGCGGGGCGGGTCCGGTCCGGGCGGCCGCGGGCACAAGGCCCTCCGGGCGCGGCCGCTCTTCTTTCCCCGCGCCCCGGAGGCAGGTCTGCGATCTCCTCCCGCGTGTCGGGGTCCTCTGCTCCCCTGGTCCCGCCGCGCTTGCCCGGCGCGTGCCCCCGCGCCCAGGGAGACCCGCCCTCCTCGTGGCCTCTCTCCCTCTCCTCGCGCCCTTTGCCGTCACCCTCCGGACTCAGAAGCCCTCGTTCTCTGCCTGAGGCTCGCTCCGTCCTCTTTTTTCCGGCCTCCGTGCCAGAGCCAGGCTGCCTGCCCGGGACACCGCTTGCTCGCTCCCGTCGCCCCACATGTGCTGCTAGGTGCTCTCCCCCGGGGGTGCCCCGGGACCCCTGCCTCTGGAGGGCAGCGCTCCTCCTCTGGAGCCGGGAGAGCCCCGGCCCCTCGCCCCAGATCCGCTGGGGCCTCGGCTCGCCCTCCCCCACCTCAGGTGTGCACCCAGTCGTGGCCTAGAAGCAGGGCTGAAGTCTCGCGCCCGGAGCGCGGAGAGCCGCGCGAAGAAGGGCTTTCTGCTGGGCGCCCGGCTTTGCATGCAAAGCCGCCGGCGCCTTGGTTGTGGCTCTCGGGTCCGGATGTTGTAATTCTCTGAGTCTGAGACTACGGCACCAGCTTTGAGGAGCTTCCCGGGGGTTTGGACTCATCCTCATAGTTGAGAGGGTGGTGAGATTTTTTGGTCGGAGCCCGTTAAAAAAAATGGAATCCCTTTCTCGCCAGCAGAGTTAAGGCTGTACTTTGAATACCTGCGAGTTTAAAGGCTGTATAACAGTTTTCAGCAGCGTGGCGTGCTGTAATGTCTGCAGGGGAAGAGGTTACAGAGAGCCAGTGACTCCTTGACGGGAACTTCACCTTTTAAAGGCTTTTCTTTGCCTTTGGTTCTCTCTGTGGAGTGGGGAGGCTTTTATCGCATTCTTTCGCCTTTTCTCCGTGCAAGTGCGGAATTTCCTAGACCGCTCTGCCAGTTGCAGTCTCTCCTGAAATTCTTGGTGCGGAAGGTGTCTCCACTTAGAATCGCCCAGGGCTCTCCCGGTTTTAACAGGAATGAACCCACGTGGAAAATCGCAGAGCTAGCATAGAATGCAAAACTGGTGCTGCCCTCGCCCCACCTCCTCCGGGCCGGTTTTTTACCGTCTTCTAACTTCATAGTGTGTGGTTTCTGAGCGTGAGTTAGCCAAGGTGGAATCGGGAGCTTTTCAGCTGTTGCTTTGGCCAGGAATTTTTTGGTTCCTCCGTGGCTCTTTCCTTTTGCCTGTGGCCACCTGTTTCCATTAAGAGTGACTTTTGGCCCGGAGCATAGGCCTCAAGCGTCTCTCCCACCATTCATTCTTGCCCTGGCGGTTTTTGTCTCCTACACACTCGTGCGGCCGCACTTAAAATCCATGAGCAGGTGGGTCCCTTAGAGACAATATCTTTCCCAGCCCCTTCGCTTTCCAGATGAGGAAACTGAGGTTCCCAGCGGTTAAGTGACTTTGCCCAAGGTTACATAGCAAGTGCTCTTGAAACAGCCTCTTCACAGGGTTTTAAAAAAGCGGTCTCTGCACATTGCCCGTGAAGATGTGGTGGAATTGGAAGGAAAGGGCCTGAGCTCCAAGTGCAAAGGCCTGGACTGTAGCCTTGCCCCGTCAGGCACGAGCTGTACGCCCAAGTGACTGCTCTGTGCCTCGCTCAGCTCGTTCTCATCTGCAAAATGGAGGACGTGGTTCTCGCTCGCACGTGTGCTGCTCCCCGCCGCCAGAGGCAGGCAGTGGGACTTCGAGTCAGATGGTTTGTTTAGTGCATAAAGTTCCTACCTGTTTTTTTGTTACAGAAGTTACAGGTTCTGTATCTTATCCTTTTTGTATGCTGTAGAAGTGTTTTTCTTATTTTACCTAAAGAGGCTTATCCAAGTAACAGTTTTGTGTTGTGTTTTTAACATTTAGTAAGCCTGGTTTAACAGCCACCTTTAGATGTTGCCCTGTATTTAACAGCCCCGGCACATGTGAGGTGGGCCGGAGGATAGTCCAGCACGGGGGCAGGGGCGTTTGCTCTTGTAAACATGTGCTGAGCTGGAAGAGGAGGAGAGGAAGGGCATTTTTATATGTCTACTGTGTGATTTTTTGTTTTAAATAAAGTTTTAGGCTTTCTGCTAAAGGAATGTGGAGTGTGAGTCCTGAATTCTGTGCCCCTTCATGTAACTGCCCCTGCAGCTTCTTCAGCTTAATTTGACTGTGAGGCGGGACCTAGTAAGGAAGTGGGGGGCTGCAGGGCTGGTGGTGTGCCCTGACGGGGAAAGAGAAGAGCTGTCACCTGGGGGCCACGGGGAGTTTGGAGGAAATGGAAATGTTAGGCCCCTCTCTGATCAAGGCTTTGGGTGCCCGGACAGATTGCTGTTTCCTCTGCCGTTATTAAGAAACCACTTTATTGAAGTTTAATTCACATAATTCAGTGGGTTTTGATATATTAAATTATTTTTAAATCGAAATACATATCAAAAACTTGCTTTTTTTAACCAGTTTTTATATTTGCCTTTTTATGTGGTAAAAATTACATAATATAAACTTTACCATCATAACTTTTTGTGTGTATAGTTCTGTGGCATTAAGTACATTCTACAGATTGTTGGGAAACATCTAGAGAATTTTTATCTTGCAAATCTGAAAGTTTACAATCTTTCAATAGCACAAGGGTGCCAATATTTGCATATCCTTGCCAACATTTATTTTCTGGGGTTTTTTTTTGTAAGTGTTGTTATACTAATAGGTGTGAGGTGATAGGGATCTCATTGTGTGTTTATTTTAAAGATTGTGTTTGTTTATTTTTAGAGGAGAAGGGAGGGTGAAAGAGAGGGAGAGAAACATTGATCCTCCGACCGGGAACCGAACCCGCAACCTAGGTATGTGCTCTGACCAGAAATCAAACCGACAACCTTTGCTTTGCCGGATGATGCCCATCCACGTGAGCCACAGAGTCCGGGCTCATTGTGGTTTTGATAATGCATTTCTCTGTAATAATGTTGAACATTTTCTCATATGCTTGTCGGCCAGTGTCTTTGCAGAAATGTCTTTTGAAGTCCTTTGCCCATTTTTAAATCATGTTTGATTTTTGTTGTTGTTGAGTTGCAGTTTTTTATATATTTGGGATTATTAACCCTGTATTAATATATGATATGCACATACTTTCTCCCATTCTGTAGGTTGTCTTTTCACTGTCATTTAAAAACTTAATATTTTTTAAGTTTGATGTAGTCTCATTTGTCTGTTTTTGATTTTGTGGCCTGTGCTTTTGGTCTTATATCTAAAAAAGCATCGCCAACACCAAAACCATAAAGCTTTTTTCCTACCATTTCTTCTGGAAGTTTTATAATTTTAGGTTTTAGGGTTAGGTCCTTTAAATCCATTTTAAGAGTACATTCACAATACTGTACTGCCACCACCACTGTCTTTTTCCAAAAACTAGTTGGTTGGGCATTGTCCTGCAGATTGAAAGGTCCTGGGTTCGATTCCCAGAGCACGTGCCTGAGTTGCAGGTTCGGTCCCTGGTTGGGGTTCAAGCAAGAGGCAACCAGTCAGATGTTCGTCCCTCACACTGGTGTTTCTCTCTCTCCCTCTCTTCCCCTCTCTCTAGAATGAAAGAAAAAAGAAAGAAAAGAAAAACAAATTTAAACTTTGTAACCATTAAGTGATAAAGCCCCATTCTCCTTTCCTCCTAGATCCTGGTAACCTCTCAAGTTTACTTTCTGTCTGAATTTGCCTCTTCTAGGTATTTCATATAACTGGAATCTTAGAGTATTTTTTCCCTTTTGTGTCTGGCTTATTTCATTTAGCACAAAAGTTTTTTTTTTTTTTTTTTAAGATTTTATTTATTTTTAGAGAGAGGGAGAGAAAGGTGGATGTGCCCGAGAAATATCAGTTGGCTGCCTCTTGCTCTCCTCCAGCTGGGCACCTGGCCGGCAACCCAGGCCCTGACTGGGGATCAAACCTGCAACCTTGGCATATGGGGATGACACTAACCAGCTGAGCTACCTGGTCAAGGGCTAGTCTTTGAGTCTTGATTATTTTTGATAATAGAAATTCATTGTGTCATGGAAGTTCAAGTATTTCAGAAATATAATTTGAATCAAGAATTAAATTTCTATGTCGACTTTCTAAGTGGAGTTTCTAACAAATTCCAAAATTGATTGATATTAATATAATCCAGTGTTTACCTACACATTCCTTCCTAGAGGTGCTGTGGCACACAAAAATTGTCAAAACGCAAGTAAATAGAAACAAGGAATTTTTTTAAACAACCTGGAAAACAAGTCTTTCCCATAATCGAGAGTTGATTCTTTGATTTTTGAGTCCTTAAAATGAAAACTTGTGGTTTCAAAGAATAGTGTGACTTGAATGGGGTTATGAACACGGCCTGGGAAAGACAGGTGTGACAACTCCACCCAGTGGGCTTAACAATTGGCTGCTGACACTGCGTGTGACCTTAACATTTCCCGGCCTGCCTTCCCATCTTTAAAAGACACCCAGGCTGGAATGGTAATGTGAGAATTAGTTGAGATAACCTATATGAGGCACTGAGCAGTGTCTGGTACAGTATTGATAGTGCTATTTCCTTTTTTTATCTGTAGAAGCGGGCATACTACTTATCGTTTGGGTCAGTAATGCAGTTCAGCCAAATAAAACTACGCAGTTGAAATGCCTAGTAGTGCTGCAATAAAAAGTAGCTGCTAAGTTGGTGTTCCTTTTGTTTCCACTTTTGGGTTTATTTTGTTTTTCATTTTCCTTTGTCTTTTGTGGCGTAAGGGATGAGATTGTTTCCTGATATTCAATTCTTGCACATGGAAGGTTTTGTTACACAAGGCATCCTTCCCCATAGAACCTTTTAGCTCATTGTTCCCTGTGGAATCCTGGATAATGTGGCTTCCTAGATTCGTTTTTGCTCTCTACTTCATGTGAGAGGCTGTTGATAGAAAACTGAAAATACAAATGAGTATGTTACTGGATTTGTAATGGGGACTCCTGGGTCTCTTCCTAAGTAGGTAGCTAGTTTTAGGCATGGAGGGAAGGAGGGCTCTAGTATTTAGAGTTGTAGTGTGGGCAGAAGAGTTCATCAGTTTTAGTTATCTGCATTGTAAACTATATTGTATCAAGAACCCTTATCTGAGCTTTGTAATTTGCTAAAGATAGTTTTCTTGATGGGATCTTTGTAATTGTAACTTAATCCTTGTCACAAAATTGTCTGTTAGACTCTCCTTAAAGTAGGGATTTCCTTACAGAATTGTTCTTTTTTAAACCTCTGCTGTGCTACGGAGGTCATGAGCATATATTTATTTTAAACTCTTTGAGTTCCAGACCTGTAAAACTTTCCGAGAATGCATAAGCTCCGTATTGACTTACTATATTATTTTCACTAAGGAAATCTTTAATTATCCTAAAAACTCTTATCTCACAAGGCTAAAAAGGATAAATACCAAAATTTTCTCTGGGCATTGTGCCATGGATGGTTTTTGTTCTTCATACTTACCATTGTTTTAAAATTTCTATACAGAGAACGATTAAATAAATATGAAAAGTTACATTAAAATTAGACTTTTCTCAACAGGTGAGAAAGAGAAGGAGACTGAACATAAGATAATTCAGCCTCTTAAATGATTTAAAGCATCTTAACTCTGGAGAGTTTTACAAAGTTCTAATAAGACATCCAGTCAGCCAACCTTTACTCCACTGTACAAAAAATGGACTTATTTTCAGAACAACTTTTAAAGAGAAATGGTGAGTTCTAGTCAGGCTGCAGTGAGATCTGATGGATCTCTCTTAATTGACTTTATTTTTTATTTTTATTTATTTTTTGGCTATTATTTATAGCTTATTGGACAGCTTTTAGTTTTCATCCAAAAAGACAGTTAGTAATAGGCCTGTATTTGCTTTCATTAGGAGACAGGAAGAGCCTGAGGTTCTTCAGGGAGAGATCGGTTGCTGGCCCATCTTAGTAACTCATTTTTTATCATAATTTTTTTTTCTGCCCAAAAGGTAGGGATTGTAACATATATGGTTTACATATAAATTAACAACTTCTTTGTGCTGTGATTTTGTTGCTGGCAGTGTTGGTGGTGAAATTGGACCTCGGTTCTTGAGTTTGGCCAAGAAAAGATTTCAAAGCCAAGAACTCAGATTATAAGAGAAAGTTTATTTAGAAAGTTACAGAGGGCATGCTCTTGTGAGGGAGAGTGCCCACTTAATTGATTTTAATGTGCCACTTTTAGATGGAGAGTGTGGCTTTAAAAAGAACTGTTCACTAACTTTCTGACTGCGACTGACTGCCAGCTCTTCTTTTCACAGCTGTGTTCAGCTTTGACAGAATGGAGTAGAATGTCACTATCCCCATATTCAAACTTTTGTTTTGGGAAATGAATGTCTTTAGTTTGGGGATTCTACAAAAATGAAGGTTTTTTGTTTGTTTCCAAAGCTGTTTAATTTTATAGTGTTATACTTTTACTTTTGAAGGTCAGTAGTTTCATTTATATTCAGTAACATTGCTACTCTTCAGAAGAATCCCTAAATTAGAAATTCACTACTTTCTCATTGTTCTTTTGCCTTTTTGTTTCCTGTGAGATTGAAGCAAACTGTTGTAGAGACTGGTAATGTGTGTGATATTTCGATGATACTGTGGGATAATAGTCTACTGTGAGTAGACGTTTGGGCATCTGTTAAGTCTTTGCTAGTTTCTGTTTTGTATGGATAATTTACTGTAGGCATTTCCCAGTTTCTTTCTGTGCTTGCAGCTTTTGTGTGTGGTAAACATTCCTCTTTTCTGCTCCAGTGCCCTCCCACCACATTACTGTCATAACTTGCCTATTTCTCCTGCCTGAATTCGGTCTGTGTGATGCTGCCAACTAGGTTGGGTGGGACACTGCCAGTGAGGAACACCTGTGTCGTCTTTTAGGTGGCCTGCCTGACTCTGAATGCCATCGGGGCAAGAGTCTTGGGGGTCCAGGGAGTGAAAGGATGTCAAGGTCGTGATGACAAGCAGCTTGAAAATGTATAACTGACATTCATCAGCTGCACTGGTTGATTACTGCACATTGAAGCAGTAGTGCCTTTGTGGCCATATATAATCATTTTAAGCCTTACAGCAGGCTTTCAGCAAGGGTATTTCCTCACAGGAGGCTGTTCATGTGGTAAAAGACTGTTCCTTGGGTTCACATTTCTTAGAAGGCTAGAGCAAGAGGAGCAGACATTGCATTTTACATTCTTCAGGCCTTCCCTGCCTGTGGTTCAGTTTCTGTTGGTCACTTAGTGCAGCTCGCCTTTTCCCGTGGAGCTTTTCTTATCTATTCATTCTGCTACTGTATTGTAGGGTGTTATTTCCAGTTTATCAGTGATACTTGTTTCTCATTTCCACAAGATTTTAAGCTTTTTGAAGGTGGAGACTCTTTTTTTTGCTTAGTGAATTTCATCTCTTTTGAGGAATCAGGCATGCAGTCCCTACCCTAATTATACTCTGTGATGTAGCCCTTCTTTTCCTTTTCTTTAAGAAAAACTATTTATTTATTTATTTATTTATTTTGAGAGGGGAAGGGAAGGAGAAAGAGGGAGAGAAACATTCATGTGTGATGGAAACATCAATCAGTTACCTCTTGTGCACCCCCACCAGGGGACCTGGCCCACAACCCGGGCATGTGCCCTGACTGGGAATACTGGGAATCGAACCCGAGACAGGCCTTTCGCTTTTCATGATGACACCCAACCCACAGAGCCGTGTTGCTCAGGGCGATCTAGCCCTTCTTGTAACAGCTTATTGCACCAGGGGTGAACACCTAACCCAAGCTGGGCAATTCAGTTTCTCCTAGGAATTTGAGATTGGCATTAGATTCAGGTCTCTAGGGAACAAACAGATCATCTGAATTCAGAGAACTTGAAACATACAAACTGAGTTTAGAAACTCAGATGTTGGGATGCAGCCACATTCAGGTTCATACAGGTGGAAGCAGTGCAGGCCGGTCTTCTACAGGGAGGGAGAATTAAGTAGATGGGAAATGTATTATAGCTCTGGAGAGAGGCAACTGTCCATGTGCCAAGTAGAAGCTTGGCTGCATAAAGGCTTTTCAGGTGTGTCCTTGTACTTTCTGCTTTTGGGCTCTTTGCGGTGCTCCAGCATCCTTTCAGTTAATTCCATTTTTTGCTTGAGTTAGTTTGAAGGATGTGTCTCTTAATTACAACCAGAAGAGTTTTGAATGAGATACTCAGTACAGAGCTCTGCCTAATATTTCTTAAATTCATTTAAATTTTTGAATAGTCAGGCCTAGGATCATTATTCTTTGGAATATTGCCCTTCCCCCTACCCTCCAAAAAGCCCTCTCACTTGGTCTTGGCTCGCTAGTCTGCACGATGCACCTGTGATGTTTCTTTTGGCATATGGAGTGCTTCTCTCTCTCTCTCTCTCTCTCTCTCTCTCTCTCTCTCTCTCTCTCTCTCTCTCTCGGGTGCTTTGCCAGATCAAGATTGAAGGTTTGTTGGGGTTTTTTTTAGAAGTTTTCGTGATTATTTGTTTATAACTACTTCTTTCAGGCATATAAGATAATGAAATAATACTACTGTTTCAAATTAGGAAACAAAGTGAGCCATTACTTTTTAAAATAATTTTTGTGAGACACATGGATTAGGTCCTTTCTTCCTTTTTAGGTAAGTAACACATTTTTAATGTCCTGATTGTTTCCTCTTTTTAAAAAAGGTTATGGACTTGAGTGGAATACAATGCTGTGGGTTGAATGGCAGTTGAGACTTTAAACAAAGGGTGATGGTGAGTGGCTGAGTGCCCAGTTGATGGAGTCTGTCTGGTCTCTGCTCAGTAACTTCATGAATGATCTGTAAATAGGAGCATCACAGTGGAGTTTTTCTCTCTGAGAAATGTTAATGAGGGGGGAGGGACGGAAGCTTTGAGAAAGACAGTTTAGTGCTTCTAATTCGATTTTTTTTCTTCCTGTGATCATTATGTTTCTGTTAAGTTGAAAGACTTTATTCCAGAAAAATATAAAATTTCTCAGTGATGTTAGTGGGCAGGAATTAAGAAGAGACAAGAGCTAGCTTTGAAATGTGGAATTACATACAACCAAGAAGGAAACGATTTGCAGCTTGAAGAAGCTAGAAGATGTTATTTGCCACCAGAAGCTAAGTTGCTGCAAATGTGAACCTAAACAGTGTTGCGCTTTCATGTAGTGTGCGTGTAGTGTTGAACCTAGTGCTAGGCAGAGAAGTTTTGCAGTCCTTAGTGCCTGCTTGTACCGGAACCTTGCATAGTCAATACTCAATAAATATTTGTTGAATAGTCAATGTCTGGTCTAATGGCACTTTATTTTTATGTTTTGAGACAGTTCAGTACTGTGGCAAATTATTGCCTTTTGAAGATAAAGTACTTTAAAACCCCAGGGAGTTTTCTGTGGGGGAAAGAAATAAGCAGCTTTCCATTGAAAAACTTCTAAGTTACACGGACCGGGCAGGGGTGATACCATGATCACAAAGGTGGTTTTCCCTGGGCGAGCTGGTCCATTGCACTCCGGGTGTGCTGACCCCTGCAGTGTCCCCACGTGTGGGAAGCTCAGCCGCATAATTTGTGGTAGTGGGGGAGTGCGTTTGCTCTCTCCCCTGAAAAGAAAGAAATAAAGACATTAAGTTGGCTGAGATTTGTACTATAAAAGCGTTTGCGTAGCTCTGTGACCCTGAAACCTCATATTGTATATTGCTCGGGCAAAATCAGAAGGCTCCTGGACAGCCCCGATTCTGGCTGTGTTTTCTGTGGCTCCAGAGATTAAGAAAAGGAGAGTCCGATACTGCTGGCAGTCTGTGCTCTTTGCTTTTCTGGCCAAGACATGCATTTAAAAATAAAATCAAGGAAATTGTAAACCAGTAGAAAAAACGAATAAAGCACCTAGGAGTTTGCCTCCTCTCACGCCCGGTTGCCTGAGTCTCTCCTTTTTGTCTTGAGACTCCCTGATATCAAACTAATGTGGCAAAACTGTCCTCTGGGCTTGTCCTTTGCGTTTCCCCTTTCAAGGTTGTGGGAAACAGTCATGGAAAGGCACCACGTTTATTATATATTTGTTGTTTCTGTCATACACTGTTTCTGTCTAATAGCCTCTGGATACGTTTGTTTACAAGGGCACCTTAAAAAGCTTGAAAACTGCTTTACTGAACTAATTTGGGTTATAGATTGTGGCAATGGGGTTGGGAAACTATTAAAAATAACCCTTTTGGATGTGCTGCAGGAAAGCTTAGGTGAGTAAATATATCAAAACCATAAACATATTTCTGTGGAATATTTTTTTTAAGGTTTTATTTATTTGTTTTTAGAGAGCGGGGAAGGGAAGGAGAAAGAGAGGGAGAGAAGCATCAATGTGTGGTTGCCTTTCACGTGTTCCCTACTGGGGACTTGGCCTGCAACCTAGGCATATGCACCCTGACTGGGAATCTAACTGGTGACCCTTTGGTTCACAGCCTGGGCTCAATTCACTGA
The DNA here is from genome assembly GCA_004024845.1 of Tonatia bakeri. NCBI lineage: Eukaryota > Metazoa > Chordata > Mammalia > Chiroptera > Phyllostomidae > Tonatia > Tonatia bakeri. Next base: position 49,003 of record PVIA01003807.1, read on the forward strand.
GCTACACCAGCCAGGGCTCTGTGGGGTATCTTGATGCCTATGTTTACCTTTAGCTGATGGTATACTCTATCTCCTTAGATTACTATTTTTTCGTTAGGCTTGTGAATTTGTGATTTCTGTTTTATAATACGGTTATAAATTTGGTTTTTAATACATTTTACCTTAGTGGCATTTATACTTAGGCTTTTAAATAATTATTAGTTTGAGATTAAGGAAAGACTCAAGGAGCACATGGACACTTACTGAGCTTTGTTTCCGGTACTTTCTAGATTATAAGTTATTGTGGATCAGGCCTGGGGTAGCTGAAGTTCTCGATTATTACAATAAAATCAAATGTTCTTTAATAATAAGTAAATCTCATTATTAGTGTTCATCTGTCTGTTGTAGCTTCGTTCTGGGCTCAGTAAGACCTAGAGAAAGACTTCGATCTGTTCCAAGAAGCATAAAAATGTTTTTAGAGAAATGTTTTCTGTTGAATTTTGACTGTTCCAGTTTTCCTCTGAACAAACCAGATGCACAAATCAGACTTGTAAATGATCAGACTTGTAAATGATCTGTTTTCTTAAGGTATCTCCTCACAGAATTCGTCTTGGAGGAGCTGAGTGGCAGCCCGCATTTAGCTGGGAGTGGCAGTTCATATCCTCACATTGCAGCCCTTTGTCCACACACAGTGACTTTGGAGCAGACCTGGAATTAAACTTTTCTGTTTTCATTTAATCGATTGGGTTTATTTTATAATCAGTTTGATTTATTATAATTATATTATGTGTTTGCTATATTTCCAATATATGTAGGGGAGCTGAAATTTCTTGAGTAGAAACTTGCTTTGGAGAACTTTGAAGTCTTGATAGGGAAAATACTAAGTAATATAATTTATGCAATGTGGTGATTTGGAAAGAAATGGCATATATAGGTCACTAAAACTTAGTTCAGTTTGTATTTATTTTATTATTTTTATGAATAGGGAGGGGGTAAAGATTGACTTGTATATATTTAACTGTTTTTTCAAGAGAACCACTAAAATAGTTTTATCTCTTCAGAAATGTATGTGGCATGGTAATATTTCTTGAAAGCAGCTTGCTGAAGAAGTCACATCAGGCTTTCTGAATTGCAAGATCCAGAACATCAAAAATTTCTTTAGGGAAAAAAAAAAGCCTGCTGGATCCACCCCCAGGAATCCTAGTGGGTCCCCATGGTAACAGCCTTCTTGCTTACAACTTGTCACTGTGTAACTGTCACTGGGGTTCAAAGAAAAGCCAGAATCTCAAGAACTGTGTGGCATTAACTACTTCTTGATAAAATGCTGCTGCTGTGTGTTTGCAACAAGCCTGAAATAGAAAGTTCAAGGTTTTAATTTCTGTGTTCCATTAATTAGATGCTTTAAAAAGCTGCCTAATTATGGTAAGGTGCAGCAGTTGGCAAGTGGTGGCCAAGGCAGACATAGGAGGAAGCCACCGTTTCAGAATGTTAGAACCTTTAGAGATTTTTCTTCTCTAATCCTTCCATTTTGCAAATGAGGGAAGTGAAATGCCAAGCTTAGGTTCACATAGAAGCAGAAGCAGGATTTCAGCCCAGGCGTTCTAATTTTCCAGCATACTTCTGTTGTCCTCCCTCATGCATTGCATTTATTGCATTTACCATGCCTCTACCTTTTGTAAATGAAGTTTCATTTTCTGAGGTTAGGAAAGGACCTTAGAGGTCACACAGGGAAGCTTTCTACCCAGGGAAGGATTCTCTTCTATTCCGTTCTAGACAGGCGGCCTCTGCCTCTTCCCTCTTTCATCATGTTAGGGTTACCTAAAAACCCACAGCCTAAGTTCAGAGAGAATGTATTTTTACATGGATCTCCCATTGTAAAGCTTTGTTTTTCTTCCTTTATAAAACAACAGTTGGAAATCAGACCCGACTGTTTCTTTTTTTTTTTTAAATTTATTGGTGTGTGTGTGTCTGTGTGTTGTGTGGATGAGAGAGAGAGAGAGATTGAGATTGACCTGCTATTCCACCCATCTGCACTAATTGGTTGACCCTTGTATATGCTCTGACTGGGGATTGAACCTACAACCTTGGCCTACTGGGACAATGCTTCAACAGAGCTACCCAGCCAGGGCCAGACCTGAGTGTTTTTCATCAGCCTATCTGTCTACATTCACGTCATGCGTGTCAGTCATGACAAGATAGACAATTCATTAAAAGAATTATGTCAGACTTAACCTAGCACTTTGAAGCAATAATGCCGTATTTGGAGAAACCTAGTTCTTTGACGGGTGTGGGGGAGATGATAAATGCTATCTATATGTTCAGTTTAAAGTACCTCATAGTGACCTTTATATGATGAGATGACTATGAGCTAAAGAATATCAGAAGAATACTCAAAATATTTTAAAAGCAAAATCAAAAGCCAGATAAGCAGATTGTTTTGTATTTTTTTGTGGTATGTTCGTGAATGCTTTTGCCATGGTTTGCAGTAGGTTCATTTACACAAAAGTGAGTTTGGGGTTCAAAACCATTATTTTGGTAATTATTAACCACATATACCAAAAAAGGGATGTAGGTCCAATTTTTAGATGTCATGTTGCTTGGTAGCCAGTAAGTGCTTCAGCTTTTATTTTACTTTCCTCTTTCAGAACTACTTGAAAGGTAGTACTGAGTAAACAGTTATGAAAGTTGAGTTTTTAATACTCTTTAAGGAAAGCATAAACACATACTTTCTAAAAAGTTGTACAGAAATGTTTTCAGTTTCTTAAAACTACAGGTATTTTTTTCTCAAAGCATTTACTCTACCTAGAAATGGAGAATTTGGCCCCAATATTAATTTTTCTTTTTATTTTACCAGAAAACTAAAGTGAAAATACTGTTGGCAGTCTGACCGTTTTGACTTCAGCATAGTAGAGAATGAAGACATGGCTGAGTTTTTAATATTCTTCTGGAATTGCATGACCACCAGCACTTTCTTGTTGTGTAGCCAAGGTAATTAAAGCAATCAGATTCTTTAGTCATTAGCAGGTGTGGCCTGGCTCTGAAAGAAATCTCAGATCCTAGCTTTATTCTCAGTGCCCTTTTGTCTCATTTACTCTAAAGCATGTTTATTATTTAGTTGATATTTTGGTTCTTAATTTGACCAGTGAACTTTTGCTTAAAAGTTTATTGTACAAAGTTTCCTTTGATAGAAACTATGCCAGATTATAGTATAATGAAAGAAATTCATCTGTTAAGACTGCACATTGATGGGGATAGGGAGGGAAGGACAGAGAGACCAGCACGGAAGGAGGGGAGAGGGAGAGAGAGGATTCCATCCTTACCATTTTGTAGATGAGGAAGCTTGAGGCTAAGAACCTCGGTGAAGACAGTCACTACTTTGGGACATCCAGCAATTAAGTAGTAGGACAGGACTGGGCTACCCAGTTCACATTCCAAATGCTGCAGTGTATTCCTGTGTTTTCTTGCTTCTTGAGGCCAGTCTCACAACAGCAATGAAATACTTTCCTTCTGCAACCACTCCCTTTTATGTGGCGGTGTAATTTTTAACTGTTAATGAGTAATGTAAATTCAATGTCTCATTCTAGAAGTTCTTACCTTTGAGAGCTTTAGACAAATAGGCAAATCTGTTAACCAACCTGATGAGATACTGCTTTTGTACCCCACCTAAACTATTTACCTGTGTTCTTACTGAAAAGCAGGAGTAATTTAACCCTACGAGAAGTGACATGGAAATGTGGTATAAAGCTAGGTAGCATTCATAGTGTCCTCAAGTTTTTTTAGAAGAAATGCATGGGTCACAATGGAGTTCTTAAGGACAGACAGATGGAAGTACCCCTCCCATTGATTATTCAGTAGATGAGGAAACTGTATGTTGCATTTTTATTTGGTTCCCTAGTGAGACATGATGTGATAAGACTTCCATCTCCTTTTTAATTTTCTTCCCTTAAAATCTTTTCCCCCTGTCCCGTTCCCATGGCCCGTAGCTGTCCTTTTGGCTCTGATGTTGCCTCTTAATTCCAAACAGCTATATTCCATGAGCTCCTAGAAAAAAGACAAAGAAAACATCCATCTCCAGACTGTCTTGCAGTCAGTGCCAGTTACCACATGGTCTGATCTGTGACCCTGTCCTCTTTTGACTGTGCCCATATCGAACCGCATCCCAGATGCTGTCGTGATATATGTCCTCACTAACAATCTTGGTTTTTAAGCTTCCATTCACAGTTGATTCACAGTGGGGAGAGCCATGTTCAGAAACTTTTTCTGAGGGCCTGAGTTTTCTTGTCTTTCATCCCTTTGCTTCTATTTATGTTCTTTGTATCTCTCCTTCCTTGAGCTTGCACCTTCTGCACAGTTGACTCTATTATATCATCTCTGGGGCTGCAGAATAAAAGTTGGAAGATTTTAAAGTTAAAAGTTCCCAGAATAATGTTTTCGCCCACATTGCACATATGTCACATTTTGAGTTTACTAGTTGTGCCTCTAAATATGTGCTTTCCTATACAGTACATGCAGTGTGATGACTTAGTTGCCATGAGAACCTCAAAATCTTAGGCTTAAATGGTTCAGTAACAGACACATTTTTTTCTTTTATTGCCTTAGAGGAAAGGTAGGTTTTTTTCTGTTATCTAATATACTTTCTATAAATTGAAATATTAGGCCATGAACGTTCTCATGTACCGTCTCTTGCTAATAGGATGGGTGGCTTCTTTGTCTGTTATCAGTCTCCTTCATTCCAGTCTTCCGTGCTCTAGTTTTTTCCTCTGTACCTGTCTCCTGTTACTCTCTCTGCCACAGGATAGCATACAAGTAGGAAACTGGAACCTTTTAAAAAGAGTGCTCCTGGAGAGAGACTGTCGGTCTAGTGGAGTATTCTTAAGCATACCTAAGGAATTCTTCTCTCATGTAAGCCCGAGATGAGCTTATAGTGGTAAAATTTGCTTGAAAAATTAAAAAACAAAGAAAAAAACAACATTGTAACATTTGTTATAAAAATTCAGGTTCACTTTGAATTGGAATACAATATTTTGATTAATTTCTTGGTCAGGATATTTGTTTATTCTTGGCTGGGTTTAGTTGTGAAGATGCCCTTCTTTTTGGCCGGTACTATGAGGAGACGACAGGATGTTAGAGATGGAACACGCTGTATTGTTAGTCTTGGGTTCTTAAACCTATTTTGGATCATGGATCCCCTTTGCAAATCTGGTAAAAAGCTATGGGTTTAATTTCCCTGTGAATATAAACAAATAAGTGCGTAAATATAGTTTGTATATATATGTAAAATTTATTACATAATAAAAGGAAGTTTATGGAATCCATGAAATATCCATAGATTCCATAGGCCTGTGGACTCCTGATCTGATCCAGTGCAGTTTTTCACTTGATGAAATGGGTCCAGAGAGGAGAAATGACTTGGCCAAAAGCTGTACTGTGTGATCATAGCTGTGCTCATATCCCCCAAAATAGTGTATCAGTTCATATCATGAGTCAGCGTTGTTATAACAGGGCTGCTCAGAAAAATTAATTATGTAAGCCACTGTACACAATTAAGAGGTTTTTAATAAAATGTTGAACAGTTGCATGCCCATGTTTCTGGGACATGAGAGTGCCACTGCTGTAGGATTCTGCTGTCTTCTTTTACCTTTCAGTACATCAGACAGGGTGTGGACAGGGCTCTGCCTGGCGCTAGGAAATCTAGGTATTTGCTGTCATTAAGTATCCTTTGCTCATCATTACCACCACATTACCTGCAAGGGGCAAAGAGAAAAATGTCAAAATTTCAAATGGTTAATTTGCTGATGCATGGTATTAAAGTAAGCAAGTATAGTGGACCATATAAATCTTAAAAATTTGAAGGATTTTCTTTTAAGTTTTAGGGAAAGTGTGTTGTTGGGGAGCTGCCTAGTATATTCGTGTTTGTGCTCCATAAGCTTGGATCGTGCACACATGCACACCAGGCCAGTTCCGTGATGGAAAGGAGCTGGGCAGTGCTCTTTTTTCTCCGGAGCCTCCCTCACCGCCTGGATGACTTGGCGGTGTTCTGTCATCCCGGAGGACGTCAGCATCAGCGTTTGTCGTTCCGCCATCTTGTCTCCCCATGGCAGGTGTTTGTGTTCCCCTAATGGTGGCGTGAAATTTTCTCAGGGCGAAGCAGAGCTTTCTGAGATGGAGGACTATTTTCCCGAAAGTGTTATGTGAGAGATGTTAGCGTGTATGCTGAGTTATGGTCTAAGTTTATTTTTGTCTTTCTTTAAAATATATTTTCTCTAAAGTGAGCAAAAACTGCTACAATTTTGCCTCTATAAGCAGTGTGCTATTAATTTCATACTGCTGTAAAACATTTTAGGTTTAAATTATTACACATTTTTAAATTATATCCTCAAGGAATTTCAGGAATGGAAGGACCTCAGATTAGAAATCATGTAGTTCAAGTCCTATATCCTCACACTTAGGGTAACTGCAGGGTCCCCTTAGTGAGAGTGCTGGTAGGTGGGACCCCTGGAAGGTGTAGGTCCATCTGTCCTCAGTCTCTCTCTTTCAGTTTGCATGTTGTTTATAGTTTGTACCCCACATTTTAGGCCTAGTTATATATGTTCAGCCTTTATTATCTCATGTATTAATCTTATCCAAGAAGTAGATAAGTATCGGGGGTCTGTGAGAACATGGCTCACATTTGTTCTGTAGCCTGTGCAATACTCACTGTGTGTAGAGACAGTGTGCAGGAAGTACTGGTTGATTTATTAAGAGCCAAAGTAGCCCTGACCAGAGTGGCTCAGTTGGTTAGAGTGTTATACCATCATGGAAAGGTTGCTGGTTCAATTCCCACTCACAGCATATGCCCGGCTTTATGTGCAGAAGGCAGCCAATTGGTGTTTCTTACATCAGTGTTTCTTTCTCTCCCCTCCCCACTCTCAAATGAGAATAAAATAAACCTTAAAAAAAAGTGCCAAAGCATAGAATCGCTTGATCCAATCAGCCATGCATTTTTTAAAAAATCTGTAGAGTGTTCACTCTGCTCAGAAATTAGGCTTTTCATATATTTCACATTGAGATAAATCTGAATGAATTGTTCTAAGCAAAGTAACTTTTGGAATATAAATACATATTTGGCTTCTGAGTGTATAAACCAGCATCCTGGGAAATATATTTTTATTTTATAAGAATTTATTTTAACTTCTACCAACCAGAAAAAGTATGAGGCCGTGAAATATAGCCTGAGAATTGGAGTGTAGTAAAAGAAGCTGTAAAAGGTTAGACTCATTCACATAAATGGGAAATAACCTTTTTTTGTGTGTTTAAATTCCCAGAATTTAAATGATAAATTTAAGCCTCATGGGTACGTACTGCTGAGCTGGTAAGAATCTGACCCAGTAAAGTATTCACACTGTCTTTTCTCTTTGCCTGGGCTGAGGGATTCTTGGTGTAGGTGACTGAAATTATTAGAAAGTTCCTCGATTGAAATAGAACCTCTCAAACCTTTCTTCAAGTACTGCCTGTATGATTCTGCTTTTTGTCTGGAGCATGTGAACAGAGTGCATGTGTGTGTGAGATAATTGGGCTTTCACTGATGGTCCCTTTTCAGCAACCATGTATGGGTAAAGCTGTGCAGGTCTCTGCTCCTCCCTCTCTGAGCACGGAGCAGAGTCTGTTCTGCTGAAGCTGCCGTTCCACTTTTCAGCTTTCTATATTTGTACAGCAACAGCAGGCGCAGCCCACTGGCTAGGCCGTGTGGCTGCCCTGTGTACCCACATTGGCGCAGGGGTCTGCTCAGGGCTCAGCCAGGGCTCGAAGTCTGTTTTCTTACATGCGTCCGTCTGTCTGTCTGTGTGCATTTCTGTGGAGGACTCAGGTTTTCAAGTTAAAGAGGTGACCTGTTTGTCTTTGTTGTCTTGTTTTGTTGATTGATTATAAATTGTAGAGAATGTTTGAGAATCTTTGAGATGGGGTGAGGAGGCAAGATTTGTATCATTTAACAAAATATGTTTTGCGGAGGGGATGCCAAACTGGCAAATACAGTGTCAGAAATGGTCTTTGGGTTCTCTCCTAGAAACTTATCTCATTAAAGTAGTAGTCTCTTTTTTCCCCTTTTGTTTTTTTGCTGGTCACAAAGATCAAGTCTTAGGAGTGGAAATGAATCCTTTCCTGATACAGATTTAAGCAGAAAAGTCTGAGACACCTCTGCGCCCTTAAATGATTTTGTGTAGTAGGGGCACCTCTTGGCCCTTTGCTGGGAAAGGAACTGTGGGAACTACCCTGTTGGCTATGTGCTTTGTAGTGGTCTGTGCTGTGTTTGCACTGCTTCAGAGTGCTTTCTAAAGTTTGGCCTTACAAAGAGGGCTTGCAGTGTGTTTTGGTGTCATGTCTATTTAAGGAATAGTAGGGGACATGACATGTAGACAGATTTCAGGCTATTTCCAAAACAGTATTGGGTTTGTTACTGTGTTTTTTAAAAGATGCTTTCAAAATTTGTTATGAGATACTCTAATTAGACAGAAATGAATTCCTCACTCTTGGTCAACTTAAGTCTAAATTCAGGTTTGTTTGTTTGTTTCTTTTATACTTAAGTCCCCTCCCCCATGGCCCCATGAGTCATAAGCATGCAGACTTGGGAATAGAGCATGTCAGCTGAGTAGGGATGAGAGTTCTCTGCACGTATTTGTAACTATGATGAGGAGAGAAAAGGACTTTAAAAGCTAGAGAAACACATTCTCTGTGCCGCGTGGTACGATTGCAAAGTTCCCTGCTACTATTTGCTGATGTATTCTGACTCTGAATCACTTAGGAATCTGTTTTGCCACTTGTCCATTGTTGACTTTGGAGGGGGCGGTGTTTGCTTGTTTAGGGCCTGGGACCTGGTACTGAGCCTGTCAGGAGTCCTGCATACCTAATGACTTTCTGTTGGCTGTGGCATTAAATAGGCTTTATCGTCCCCTTCTGCGAACTCCTAGTACCCATCTCATGGGTACCATCCTACTAATGTTTTCTCATTTACACCATGAATTACTAGATGCTCTTTGTAGGGTCTATCACTGGGGATTAACCTCAACGACAGCTGTACCTCAGGAAAGGGCAGTGTGGCTAGCACATCTCTATTCCACTTTTCCTTTTATTCTTGATCTTTTAAAGAAATTTATAATCTTGTCAAAGAAGAAAACTTTTGGGGGCTCATCCTGTTTCACCATAGGTGTCAACCCTTAGAACCTGGAAGAACAGTGATAGAAAACATTTACTGAGCACTTCAATGATCCAGGCACTGTTCTCAATGCTTTCTGTATGTAAACCCTTTAATTCTCACACACATCCTGGAAGGTGATCCTACTGCTGTAACCATTTTCCAGCTGAGGATACAGGTATAAAGAAATTAAACAATTTACCCAAAGTCGCCTGGTTAGTAAGCAGCAAAACTGGGATTAGAAAGCAGCGGTGTGACTAGAATCTGAATATAGGGTATGTTGTAGGCTGACAGTAAATATGTGTCTATTTTATTAACAGATTTGAAATATTTTTGGGGTTATTGAATGATGAATCAGTTTAATCCCGTTTTGTGTTAGAATTTCCTTATGAAAAGGACTGTATGAACTAGGGGGAGGGTGGTAATGGGAGGGAAGTTGGGAGGGGGGTGGGTGGGCTTGATTGGGAGTAAAGGGGAGAAAACTGTACTTGAACAATCATTAAAATAAAATAGGGGAAAAAAGAAAAAAATTTAAAAAGAAAAGGACTGTATGACTCTGGTTTTGCAGGTCACTGTCAACGAATTCATTTATTGATGATAAAGAACTGCAAGGCAAATAGCAAGTCCATGAGGCATCCCCAAAATTACTAGTGTGCTAGTGCCAGGCTATTTACTGAAGATATTGAAAGCAGAATGTTAGCTTCCTTAACTCTTGTTCCCTGTACTACACATCCTCAAGAGATGCCCTCAAAGGGGGAGCATAGGAAAGGAACATTGGCAAGTTTTGCCTAATCCACTAACCTTGATCTATGCGTAAAACGGTAACAGGAAGGTCTGTTCAAAAGAAAGAATGATGGGAGAATTATAGTAGGCCAAGTGATATCAGTGGATGGTAACAAAAGTGTTGTTCTGTCTTAGACAATGTGGTTGAACAGCACAGAAGTTTGATTTAGACAAGGAAATAAGAATTAGTTCTACTGAGATGTTTTAGTGTCTCTCTGTCTGTCTTTTGTTGGGGTCAGCCCTGTCTGGTCTCAGGAAGCTGTAACCCCCCCTCCCCCCCGTGACTTAGGCTGAGTAAGAGACCTCCAGACCAGGAGCCACTAAGGAGACAAAACTTATTCCCCTGGCATGAATGCTGCCTGTTCTGTGCCTGGCCTCCTATGCTTGATCAGTTAGCCAATGATGGGTAAGATTTCTCACGGGTGGGGGAGGGGTTTGCCCAAGACAGGCATGATCACATGGAGGCCTCAGGGAAGAGACTCGGGGCTTTGGAAGTGAAGGGGTGATGGACATCAACCCCTGCCCCCTCAGCTTTGTCAAAGCCTGAGTCCTTGTTCTCAGATGTGAGAAATCCAAGTCTCCTACTGCCTTTGTCTCCTCTGCCCGACTCAGGCCTGCGGAAATAACGGGCAGTGCAGCCCCAGACCAGAGTCGGTGGACCCCTGGGGTAATCAGGCCTGGGACATAGAATATGCAAGATCCTGTGAGATCTGCTTGCTGGAGGATGTTATTAAATTAGAATATGAAGGCACGGGCAGGAAACGAAAACTAGCTCTTGGGTCCTGTAGTCTTTTCAAATGATAGAACTCCAAACTTTGCCCAGGATCTCAGCGGGAGTTCTGTCAGCACCTTTGAAAGTTACCTATTCCTTTTGATCTTTTCTTCCAGACTGTGAATCCACAAACTGAGTCTGTATTCTTAATAAAAAGCCTTCTCAGGCGGGGGCTCAAGGCACTCTCCACTAGAGCGAATGGCCGTTTCGTCCCCGTTTCCCCGCAGGACCCGGTTGTCTCTCTGTATGTTTTTCTCATGTTGTTCACGAGCCATCGCAGCATTCCGCGATCGCTGCAGGCCAGAGGTCGTGTCAGTCTGTCGCTCAGATTGGTGCAGGTTATTCTTCGCGGTATTTGCTTTCCCTTGGGTATATGCTGTCCTATTTTTTTTGTTCGTGGTGTAAGTCATGTCTTCTGAACAAGACTCTCAAACTCATTAAGAACAGGGTTTGGGCCTTTTTTTGGAACCCTCTCTAGTCCTTGGTTTATAGTGGATATTCTGTCTATATGTTTTTGATTGATAAAGCTCCCATTTTATAAAAAGCTTGTTTTTGTGAAAATGGAAATCATAGCACTGACAAGTTTAATTTTGTGAAACAGTGGAATTTTTTTTTTTAAGGAGTGGTTTGAAAGAGGTGACAGATCATATAAATGGATATTTAAATGTGAGAAGTACTTTTAGGAGCATAATTCAAGAGTGATGAAAGCATAATAATTGAAGTAACTTTTTAAAAAGTGACAGTATTAATGAGATACTTAAATTTGCCCTGGGGTTGTACATCCTTTGGGATGAATCAAGCTAGCCTGAACAGACTCCCTGACTGGGAAGCAAAGGTGTAATTTTTGTACTTTCTGGCATATAACCTAACCATCTCAGGAAGCACTTGCATAGGAGTCTTTTCTGGTTTTGTAGGATTATGATACTAAGAACAGAAAGATTGAATAAAGTTTCCTGCTTGTCAACAGAACAGGATAAACCTCTTGAGACGGGGCCATATGGAAGTGTCCTGCTTGAGTGCCCATGTGTTTGGGGTGAGGTTGGGGCAGATGGTACAGGCAGGGTTCTCTTGGCTGCTTGGTCAAGGGTTTTGGAGATGACAGACGTTAGATGCTAGGTGTTGTGGAAAGGCTGTTGTATATTGTATGTATTGGGCACATCTGCCTAACGAGCGGAGTGATCTCAGTGAAAGGATGAGTTCAGTGGTGTTGAGGGGTGAGATAAGGGAAGAGGTGGGGGGTATACTGACCTGGAAATGATACCTGCAATTTGATCTTAACCTCTGAGATTTGATCTGAGATTTAGGGAAAGGGAGACAAGATACAGCGTGGGAAACAATGTTCCAGATGCCTGGCTTCTTCTGTGCTCTAGAGCCTTCAAGTAAGATGCTAGGGTTTTTCTGTTCAAGCTTGAAGCTGTTTGGATCCTTTTTGAGGTACTAGGCCAAGAGCTATATTTATAGAACTTGTTTTGACATCTTACCTCACCCCATCCCTGTCTTTCTTACTGGAATTCAGCTAATGGTACACTTTGCCTGGTAAGAAAGGTTGATTGAAGGAAATGTACACATAGAAATACAGCTGAGTGATTGAAAATGGCTCCAAACTTTGTAAACAGGCCAGTCTTAAGATTTGTAGTTTAAGCTGCATGAACATCAGTTGAGTTGCTGGGGTAATTTCAAATGATGCAGTATAATTACCTGGCTCATGTGTGGTGTGCTGCTGTTTCATCTGGACAGTGGCTGTTGCTACGCGGAAGTTTCAAGCAAAGAGTGTGGGGGGATACAAAAACAAAGTACTTGTTTTGGAACAGTATGAATTGGAAATTTTCTTTACCTTGTCCCTCATAGTTTGAGGAGTTTTCTTCTAAAAAATTTCTATAGAATAGGTAACATCATTTTGTAAACAGTTCAGCCAGTATTCCACATTAGCAACCTTGTTAGCAGTTTGTTGTTTACCCTTCCAAAGATTTGTTTATATTGCCATGTGCAATTCCTTTCTAATTATATACTTATTTCTTTTTTTTTTTTTTTTAAGATTTTATTTATTTATTTTTAGAGAGGGAAGAGAGAGAGATAGAAACATCAATGTGTGGTTGCTGGGGGACATGGCCTGCAACCTAGGCATGTGCCCTGACTGGGAATCGAACCTGCGATGCCTGGTTTGCAGCCCGCGCTCAATCCACTGAGCTACACCAGACAGGGCTCACGTCGATCTTTCTTATCAATCCTTAGTAGAGGTTGGAACTGCCTTTAATAGCTGCAGAGTGTTCTGTATTGCTATGCTATAATTTATTTAACCAGCACCCAAATGATGGGCTTATATGTTTCCAGTTTTTGCTATTCTCAATAGTGGTCTTACAAAGCCCCCCTTGGCATACTCGTGTATATTTCTAAAACTGGAATTGCTGGAATCAAAGGGCATGGGTAGTTGTCAGTACTGATAAGATACTTTAAGATCTTTTAAAAATATTTTGCAAGTTATATTTCCATTGAAGAATATTATTAGTGATCAGAAAGGTCTCAATGCAGTGGCAAACTACCACCCCAAACAGTTAGTAGAATGAACACATGACCTGAAATGGGAGATTTAGGAAACCTTTAGATAAGCTTTGTTATTAAACCTAGCAACTATTATTGTCAGAGGAGAAGTAAGTTGCCTAGAGTAGTCAGGAGCAGGCCTTCCTTTAGAATTTTTTTTTAATTTTATTTTATTTTAAGGGAATTGGTGATGGTAGGCGAATCTACAAGTTAGATACCTCTTCCTCCCTCCCTTACTCAAAAAGTTAGTTTTTCTCTCTGTTACTCTCAGAATGTTAGTTTCACCCATTTATGATCTCTACCAATTAGAAAAACATTTGTGGTCCCTGACTCATTGGATCTTTTACTTTTAAAACTAGTCAGATGGCTGTGACACCATGTAGTCATCATAATTAGCTTTTAAATTCCGAGTAGTTATATCTACAGTTTAATCACCACCTCAGAAAATGAAAGCAAAGTAATATTTTGAGTTTCCTTTCCAAAAAAAGCACTTTACAAATGAACTTATTTTACCAAGTAGAGTGCTGTGACTCCAGAAAGTATAAGTCTCACTGACTGGTTATAGAGCCTAGGTCACTTAACTTGCTCTCTTCACTTTAGTTCTGAAAAGTGGGAATGAAAATGCTAAATAATCTCCTTTGAGTGCTCAGAGAAATAATTATAGTCATTCCCAGAAGGTTATGTATTATAGAAATGACTCTTCAGAGATATCAAGATTATAAAGTAATTTTAAAAGTAACTTGACAGTGTTTCAGAAAAAAATTAGTCACATTCTGCCTACATGGTACTAACATATGGTGCAGCCCTGATGAGCTGCACAAGTGGGCTGAAATCAAACCGCAGTTGGAGACGAGCTGTAGTGACTCACTGGATGAGACAGATTTGGCCTTATGGCAGGGCAGTGAGATTGAAGCGGAACTGGTGGCCTTAGAACATGTTGAATTTGAGCAGGTGATACATGAACATTATGGGAAAGTAGAATGAGCCCTCGAGTTTGGATTAGGTACTTTGTCTGGTGTTTCAGTCCCTGTAGGCAGGCCCCTTCTGTGTTTTTAGAGCCTCCACTTCTTCCGCACCATGGGGAGCCTTTGCTGCTTCTGACTCCTGTGTGTGAGTCCCTGCGTCTTTGAAGGTAGAAACCACTAGTCAAGTATTTAACATTGATATGCCTGAACACCGGATTCAAACTAGAAAAATACATAGAGTTAGTAATTCTCCCTAGAGAAAGCGACACATGAACTTAACTAACATATATAAATTACTGCTGTTACATCGAGCAATATGTTGCTCAGTTCTGACAGTGCTGCCAAGGAAACAGGAGCTAAAACAAAATGAGATTCCTACATTTCAGTCCCAACACCCAATAGAGAGCTATAGGAGAAGGAGAGAGGGAATATGTATTTCACCATGTATAATGAGCACTTTTTTTGCCCAAATTTTTTGGGGAAAAATAAGAGTGCACATTATATGTGGGTAGTACTAATTCCCAGTTTGTCATGGGTAATGCGAATTATACATGGGAATTAGCACTAAAACGTGGGTGCACATTATACACAGGAATGCATTATACACGGCAAAATACGATGCTTTATGGGGACTTGAAAATTACTTGTTTTGAGAGTATAGGCATTCTGGAAGGAAGTAGGAAAAGAGGTTTTGTGTTTTGTTTTGTTTTAATTTTACAATCCCTTTCTGCCTCACCTGAGCACCTCCGAAACAGGATTCCCGTTTGGTGAGGTGGTCGACTGTTTAGGTGCGCATATAGTCACATGGAAAGATCGTATAATTGAACAGGAGATGGGATAGCAGCTCAGGGAAAGGAAGGAAAACAAAGAGCTAACTCACCTACCTTCATCCCACTTTACTGCTTTTTTGTAGCAGTTTCAGCGGGTTTGATAATTATGGTGGCTTTGTAAAATAGGTGGTGTTATATTTATCAATTGCGACATAATAGGAAGGAAGGATGCTATTGGTACAGTCAGGCCAGTTCTGACTGATTCTTAAATACAAGCTGTTCACAAGAAAAATGTCTTTAATTGTTAAGTGAAAAAGGTAGGTTACACAATAGCATGCACAGAATGATATTTAATTTGATAATAATTATGCATATTTGAGTGTGCATGAATCTTAATATATACGTAGGAAAAACCCAGGTAGGAATTAAACCAACATGTGGCTTTATGTAAAAATGAATAATTAAGTACATTTTTTTAATGGAGAAAGTAGAAAAATTAAAGGAATAAACAATCTACTTCTTTTTTTAAAATGGGGGGCACTGCTCACAATGTTGCTTTTACCCAAATACCCACAACTGAAAGGTGGAGAGATGTTTCTTACAGATAATTATGTGTAGATGTTTTAATTTAAATGTTAATATAAGATTAATAAATTATAGTAGATAAACCAGAGATTTCCAGTTCAACAGTTGAAGGTTGGATATGTGCTAACTTTATTCCAGTTATTTTGGGGATATAAATAGAAAACAGGAAAAGGGACTTGTTACTTGTTCACAAATGGTGACATTTGAAATATATTGGGTTGGCTAAAAAGTTCCTTTGGTATTTTTCCCTACATGGCACTAGTAGGGGGTCTTTAATAACTTCATTTGAAATGATATTGTTACATTGTATTATGACAGCTGTCATACCAGCATGCATTTAAAAAAAAAACTTAAAATGGGTGAATTTTTGTGTAGCCATTTCAGTGTTGAAGATGGAAGAAAATATGCAACATTCCGGCATATTATGCTTTATTATTTCAAGAAAGGTAAAAACTCAGCTGAAATGCAGAAAATGTTTTGTGCAGTGTATGAAGGTGATGTGACTGATTGAACGTGTCAGAAGTTGTTTGTGAAGTTTCATGCTGGAGATTTCTTGCTGGACAACACTCCACAGTTGGGTCGGTCAGTCGAAGTTGATAGTGATCAAATCAAGATATTAATTGTGAAAACAACATTATAACGTGGGAGATGGCTGACATACTGAAAATATCCAAATCAGTAAAGCTACTGGTGAAAAAAAAAAGTCTTATTTTACAGGAAAAACTAAATGGATTCTTTGGCCAACCCAGTATTTTATTAACAACAGTTTAGAAATAAGGTTTACACATAGTTTTTCCTAGGTGTATCCCATATGTGGATAGCAGTTTAAAATCAGTTTGGAGGAAATAGGATCATGCCTTTAGATGACTTTTAGTGATAGTCTGGATTAATCTAGTCCTGTCCTCTGGTTTTATAGGTGAGAGAGCTGAGGCCCAGAAAAAAGTGACTCACTCAAGATTATACATATGGCATCAGATTTGGCCTTTGTCTAACATACTGTGTTTTGTTACTTTGTAGCAGAGTGTCAAAGCACAGGCCAGGCAAGTGAGGAGCATTCTAGCAGTGGTTAGAGAATCTAATGAAAATTTAGGAATCATTTTCAGGAAATCATGTCCATTTTCACACAGTTAAGCGCAAAAAAAAAGAAAGAAATACACACAGACACACACATACATATATAATACATATATACATATATATAATATATATAGTCATAGGATTCATAGACCTACTCACTTCCCTTTCCCCGAAGTTTGTCTGTGGACTTTGAAGAGACCTGAGGGTTCCAGATCGAGAATCGGATGAAAAAGGAGAGGTTTTAAAATTGTTGCCACACTGCCTAACGATATTGACGTGCTGAGCTGGGTTAAAAATGGTTAAGATGGTAGCCCTGGTCAGGTGGCTTGGTTGATTGGAGTGTCGTCCTGTGCACCAAAAGGTTTCGGGATTCAATTCCTGGTCAGGACACATACCTAGATCCTGGGTTTGATCCAGGGATGGGGGCGGGAGAGAAGCAACCTATTGATGTTTCTCTGTCTCTCTCCCTCTCTCTCCCTTCCTCTCTCAATTAGTAAACATATCCTTGGGTGAGGATTAAAAAATAATTGGTTTAAGATATTAAATTTTATGTATGTTTTTTACCATAGGCTTTTCTTTTAGGCTGGAAAAAAATTGTTGCCACTAAAGAAAGAAAGAGCATGCCGGCCAGTGGAGGAGGAGATGAGATTGAGATCTGTTTATAAACTCTTCTACTAGGGTCAGGGAGAGGACACACATAGATGACTCAGTCTGTAAAGAGTCAGAAGCCCTAAATTTAAGCCTGAATCATGGACATAGTAGTCACAGAGCAAGAGTCACAAGGGAAAAAGAAGATTTTTGTACACCTCACAGAGCAAGTATTAAGCTCTATCCTTTCCGACCACAACAGGTCAGATTGAAGCCTGGGGCAATACAGGATCCAGAGTGTCAACACAGAGTAATTTATTAGAGTGGGAAGGCGATGCTATGGGAATAATGGGACTAGAAGGGAATTTACTGTGTGCTTCAGTGTATCTGTCTAATCCACCTAATCATCCCCATTTTACAGATCAGCAAAACAATTGTTAGTTTTTCTGCCGTCATTTAGTCTCGGGTCCACCTATGTTGCTGAGTGCTTTTACACATTTTATTTCATTTAGTGGACTAGCCTTTGATGTTAGATTCTACCCTACTGTGATATGTGTGCCCAGTCCTGGATTAGGATCTGATGGCAACTGTTATTTCCCTGCCACAGGTTCCCAAGATAGATAGGTAGATTGGCTCCCCCAGTCAAACTCTGCTGGATTTTAACACCAAAGCCTGGTGAAGTTTTGCATGGATATGAGCCTGCCTAGTTAGGAAAGCTTCACAGGTAATGCTTTTATCTGGTCACTTGGATTTCTAGGGTATGGGAGCTGGAGGACAAGCAGTTTTCCAAAGCAGTGTGCCCAGGCTTCCTTCCTATTAGATTAGAGGTTGTCGAATGTTTTTAAAAGTAGAAATATTTTCCCCTAAACACAAAAGTCAAGCTGTTGAGGTTGAAACAGAGGAGGACAAAGCAGAGCCCAGCTGTGTGCCTCTCCTGGCCCTCGAGTTTAACCCTAACCCTAAGTCCATGAATTCCATATTTCCATACTGTATTCCATTAATTTGAGGATGCACACATTTATGAACCAGCCATAAAGTAGGACAAAAAGAAGGGCATTGCGAGCGTTCTAAAAGGTAACATATTTTTAAAAACAGCACAATTTCCCTAAGTCATTTCTATGATTTGTCTCTTTCCTCTTCCAGTTAGGAGTTTGCACTGTGGCTTGATTGAATTCTGGGTATTCATTTGGCTTCTTTTGAGATCTGTTTGTAAGTTTTCTTTTATAGGTGAGGAAGCTGACAGAGATGTTAATTAACTTGCTCAGAGTCACAAGTCTACTGAGCAGCAGCGGGAAGTTTTCTCTGCCCATAATTGCATCTCTCATGTGACTGTCAAGACTTCGGACATTCACCTACCTGAAAATTTGCATGATAAAAAAGGTCAGATTCAACTTTATGGCCTTCAGCATTTAAACAGTCTTTTTTGTGGTTTGTGTACGTGATCTTCCTTGTGCACAGTTTTTAACCTCAGTCCATCTTTCACCTAAGGGTTGAAGTGTCTGACTTTATATTCCAACCTCTTCGGTACCTGGATTGATGTGATCTTGAGAGTTACTTAATGGCTTTGTGTCTTTTGTCATCTGTAAATAAGGCTAGAAAAGGTATGAGGATTAAATATAAAGCATCTGAGATACTGCATGGCATACAGTAAACGCCCATAAAATGTTAGCTCATATAATTATGACTATGTAAATGTCTAGACATTTTTCCTCACTTTCAGGTGTTAAGATTTACAAACTTTAAGTACTGTATTCCATTAATTTGAGGATGCACACATTACCATTGATGGCATTTTAAATCCCTTGATTTGTGGTAATCTATTAGACTGC
This sequence comes from Tonatia bakeri, assembly GCA_004024845.1. Classification (NCBI taxonomy): domain Eukaryota; kingdom Metazoa; phylum Chordata; class Mammalia; order Chiroptera; family Phyllostomidae; genus Tonatia; species Tonatia bakeri. The sequence continues at coordinate 68,058 of PVIA01003807.1, forward strand.
TAAAGATTAAAAAATCTGTTAAAAAAAAAATGTTCATCTCAAAGCAGAATATAAAATCAGTGGATTATCTGTTGTTCTGAATTGCCCAGGCCTATTGTCATATTTCCCAGGAGACATGGGGTTAGGGTTAAACTTGAGGGCCAGGAGACACACATAGCTGGGCTGTCTCTACCTTGCCCTCCTCTGTTTCAACCTCAACAGTTTGACTTTTGTGCTTCCTTAAAAAGCAGGAAACATTTCTGCTTTTAAGAACATTTGATGACCTCTAATCTGGATAGTTGTTCAGTTCTTCATTAGCTCTCTGCTTTATATCAACAAAGTTTTTCAAAGTATTGAGAACACTTCACTAACACTTGTTAGTAAGAGTTAGTGAGTCTTAACAGAATAGTGGTTACCAGAGCGGGGTGGGGGTTGCAAATGGGTAAAGGATGGCAAATAAACATATGGTGATGTATTGGAAACCAGACTTTCAGTGGTGAGCACACAACAGAGTATATAAAGTTGTTAACCAGTGTTACCTCAATTAAAAAGTTAGTGAATCTTGTTAATGAGGCCAAACATGGGTTCAGGCCTTATGTAGGTCATTGAGCATTACTGTGCCTGCTACTAGCCCCTGTGTTTGGGGTTTGTCATTCAGTGCATACTGTGTAAGAGCTGCTGATGGAGTGAGTCATTGGCCATCTTCCTGGGAAGGAAGTGTTTTGTCATTTATTCAACACACAGGCTCCATAGGCCAGCAGAAAACTGAGGGATGGAAAAGGTTTATTACTTTGACCACACAAGGAAGACATGTAGATCTAAGAGCTTTTGTGTCAGCCCCAAGAGGTGGTGATGTTCGTTCACTCTTACACCCTTGAAGCATGTCAAGATCGTATGTAAGTTCCAAGACGTATTCCAAAGCCACATATAAATTCTTCCTAGGTTATCTTTCCTTGGGGAAATCATGAGATAGGTAGTTTGCCTTTCAGAGTCCCTGATACTATTTACTTGCCAACTACAATTTTAAGACTTCAGAGGAGCCCTGGCTGGTGTGGCTCAGTGGATTGAGTGCCAGCCTGCAAACCAAAGGGTCACTGGGAATTCCTTTCAATTCCCAGTCTGTCTGGGTCCCATGGAGGGGATGCATGAGAGGCAACTGATCAGTGTTCCTCTTCCACATCAATGTTTCTCTCTCTCTCCCCCTCCCTTTCCCTCTAAAAATAAATAATATCTTTAAAAAAAAAAACAACTTCAAAGGAGCTAATATTTTGAACAACTAATGCTGCTTGCTTTCCTAGCTGGCTTGCCCTTCGTCCTTCTCTCCTTTGTTGCCTCCTGCCCACTCCTCCCCTCCCACCTTTTCGGGGCTCTTTTTCCCCCTTGCTGCTTTCCACCTCTCTTTGGAACCTCTTTATTTTATATCTTCCTTCATGGTGATTGAGAAAGGTAGAGGTAATGTTCATAGAAAAAGACTGCAGAGCTCCAAGGAGCTACAGACTTCCTCACAGAGCTTAATGCATTTTGTTTGGTTTCTCAGAAATAAAAGATGTTAAAAAACTCAAACTTCAAGCCTTTAGTTTCTATTTAGCTTTCCCCTCTCCTTAAAGCATTTCTATTTTCCTACAGACTAGGCAACAGAATGTAGGAAAAGCAAAACTGGAAAAACAAAGCTTTAAAAGGAAATAACTTCTTGTGTATTAGGCTTCCCACTGTCCCCTCCAAGTGACGGGGGCCTGTGTGGATGGAGGAAGACAGGGTGATCCTTTTTTATGTGTTTGAGTTTTCCTTTTAAAAGTCTTTGGGTAACTTAGAATAGGGTAATTAATATCCTACTTACCTATTTGTTTGTTTTAAAGAATTAATTTTTATCTCTTGACTGGGCAGTTGGAGTGTTCCTTAGCCCCATTAGGGCTGCTGTGTTGTCTCAAATCTAGACATGTATCCCTCACCCTTTCACACACTGGCCCTTCTTAACAACCCCAGGCTTCCCTTTTGCTCTCTGTACCCCGGAGATTCCCCAAGTATCATGCTACCTGAGTCTGGTCTGACAGGGTCACACAGCCACAGTGTTTCTCAGCTGTTCATGCATGTTTCATGAAGCACTGGGGGAGGGAAACATGACTCCCGGTCTTTTCTTTGCCCTTTCCGCTTTCCAAAATAAAACTAACAAGTAGAAAGTTAACTTGCTCTCTACCCTCCAAGGTTACCACTGCTCCACTGCTGTCTCAATAAAAGCTTGTACCTCCTAGATAATGGTAACATTTCTCAAGATAGACCATAGGCTTTGGGGTTAGAATCCTTCATGCAGAATGTTTTAGTATCCAAATTCCTCAGAGTGGTCCCCACTGTAAATGGTGATCATATTACAGGATTGTATAAGGTATTGTGAATTCAATAAATGTAAATTCCTGTTTCTTAACAACTTTTGATGTTATAGGCAGGTCCAAGTAAATGCTTCTAGAAGTTTTTTTTTGTTAGAATACTCTTTGCCTTCAAGTGATTGCTTTTTGCAAGCATCACTACTTCAGCAAAACTGAAAACCAGTTTGGTTTATACAAGAAGTCTAAGTACTTACACACCAATTTTATGCCTGTAAGTAACATCTTTGTCTTCAGGGAGGATAGGTAGAGTGTAGTATCTCATAGTTCTGTTTCTGGTTTTGACTTTCAGGATTCTTTCACACTTGCCAATGTAGAGCTCATTCTTAGTGACTTTGAGCCGTTCTCTGTGTGTAGCTGAAGGAGTTGTGGACGACGTTTGTAAGGATTTGGGCAGCTTTACAGAATCAGTCTTTACTTGTGAGATGGTTTGATGATGTTTAAAAATAAAACAAATTGGTTTTGTGGTTCCTCTCTTTGCTTTTACCTTCAATTAACTTCTGTATCTTCTGATTTTTTTATTTTTTATTTTTTGGTTTCAGTGGTTTGCCACCACCCTGCCTCTACAGGGCCAGCGAGATGCATTTACACAGGCAGGAACTTGGTTGCCTTTGAAGAGTTTTATGCCTGGCACCTATTCAGGAAGGTTGCTTTGGGGAATATAAAGTGGCCTCTCCACATTAATAACACGATCCTTAATTACAAAAAGAATTATGCAATTTTTAGCTTTATTGTAGTTCCCATCCAAGAGCAGACACTAAAAATGATTGTTTTGGTGACTTAGATATATTGAAATTCAACCTTGTAAATCCTAATCATTGTTTTACAATTTGTAGTGACATTTTGGGGCAAGCCTCTATTAAATCTTTTGGTACTTTAATTCCCTATTTTTTTTAAGTTGATGGAGTTTTAAAATTAGCTTTAAGATGTTAAATACAACTTATCTTTAAGGTATTGCGAACTTTAAAAATGGGAGAGGGAGGGGTTCTGTCAAAAAAAATTATCACTAGCCATGGTGACAAAGGGGGCTTTGGACAGAAGATACATATCTGGAATTATGAGAAGTGTAGGCGTAGCCCACTTATTTTTCTTTCCTTGGTTTTTTAGAGTGAAGACATAGTCCAGAGAGGGAGGTGTAAAGCTACAGGTATGGGCTAACTGCTGGATGGGTGTGTTCCATGGGCATCTTTTTAACCTTCTTGCATGAGGCCTGTTGTGCAGATATGAAAAAATTGCCTTCATAAGGATGGCTTTTTTCTACATTATGGGATATAATTTCTTTTTCCTAGGAAGCTAGAAATATTTTCTAGGTGTTTCTCAACTCTCTCCTTAGGTAACATTTTCCAAGGCAGGTTTATCTCCTAATTAAACTAGCTGTTTACTAGTTCTAATAGCTGTGGAAGAGGGAAGGAGGGCGGGGAGGGAGGGAAGGAAGGAAGGTGGGAGGGAAGGAAGGAAGGTGGGAGGGAAGGAGTGAGGGGTGGGAGAAGCAGTATTCCACACATCAACTACCCAGGTAACTTTTTTTCCTATTCCACTTAAAAACTGGGAGACCAAGTAAACTAGAATGAGAGTGAAGACAGGACTTAATGGTTTTTATACAGATAATGTTGCCTTCCTAGAACCAGGATTTGTCCAGCATGCTGACTTTTTTTAAATCAGCACTGGAGTTTAAATACAGAATTATACTCAAGTTCCAGAACTAGTTTGGTATCTGAAAATGTGACCTGATTTGAAGGGTGATCCCAATTTGACAGGGCAGATTATTAGGTTAAGTTTAGTCCCAGACACTTCAAGAGAGGCTCTGAGCTTATACTTTGGCTTAGAGTACTAAGCAGGGAAGAGGTCTTCCTGTTGGTCCTTATAAGAATGGGGGAGGAAATGGAAAACCTTTTAGATTTCAAAAAAAAGCATTACTTGTCCTCCTTTTCACCTTGTCATGTCCTCTCAGTATACCATATATGATAATTTTACAGGTAAACTAACTTGCATAGAACAGTCACTAAACTTAATGCCTTCTGTCTTGCGGTGATTTTAGACTTGAAATAAAAAATTACTTACAATATTTTTTTAAAGATTTTTCAAAAGAATTTATTTATTTTTATTTTTTTTTGTTTTAAAGATTTTATTTATTTATTTTTAGAGAGGGAAGGGAGGGAGGGAGGGAGAGAGAGAGAGAGAAACATTAGTGTGCGGTTGCTGGGGGACATGGCCTGCAACCTAGGCATGTGCCCTGATTGGGAATCGAACCTGTGATGCCTGGTTTGCAGCCCATGCTCAATCCACTGAGCTACACCAGCCAGGGCTATTTATTTATTTTTAGAGAGAGGGGAAGGGAGGAAGAAAGAGAGGGAGAGAAACATCAGTGTGTGGTTGCCTCTTGTGTGCTCCCTACTGGGGACCTGGCTTACAATACAGGCAAGAGCCCTTGACTGGGAATTGAACTGGTGAACCTTTGGTTCCCAGGCTGGCGCTTAATCCATTGAGCCACACCAGCCAGGGCTACAATATTTTTTATTCTTTACTTTAAAGCTCTCCTTTCCCCAGATATTTTTTCATTGCCTAGACTCTTACTGAAAACTCACAAAATTTTCTGGTTTGCTTTAAATTATACTTGTCACATTTTTGTGAAAAACCTCCTACAAAGTGAGGTGCCAGGGAGATCATTACCAATTTAGGTCAGTGTATTTTTGCAGGTGCAAGGCACTGGATTGGGAACTCTAGGAGACGCACTAATTATAGTAGAAGTACTCAAATTATGAAGTGGAATTTAAGTCCATAAAGGTTTTAAGCTAAATTAAGTTATTCTGGTTGGTTATTTTCAAGTTGTGTCAATTACTTCTTTTCTACCTTCCTTATATCACCTAGCTGCCAGAAGCTGGCGCAGGGATGAACATACAGTTCACTTAACTGTCTGAGGTTATGACTTACTTAGATTTTCACTTTTCCTTACATAGACTGCTGGTGATTTTTAATGACACAGAGTTTCTTTTATAATTTAGTTGCAGGTTCTAATTTTCTCTTAAGTTTGCCTAACTAGACCTCACATTTTACCCTTTAAAACAAACGTTTAGATTATATCTGGGTGGAGGTATAAAAACGCTTCACCTGTCATTGAACTCACTGGTTACATCAGATAGAGAGCAACATGCCACTTGGGTGGTTGTTTTTATTTCCTTCTTAACTATGCTTTTCTTTGCTCTTTCACTCTTTTTGACAAAACAAAGGCTGTGATTTCTAGCATTTCTCTCCATTCAGTTTTTAAATTGCTTATACCAGAATTGTCAAACTCAATTTCACCAGGGGCCACATAAGCCTAGCGGTTGCCTTCAAGGGGCTGAATGTAATTTCAACTCCTTAACAGGTAAGGTTTTGTTACATTTGTATAGTCCTAAAATTATTTCTGCCTTTGAAGGCAACTGTGAGACTGATGTGGTCCTCATTGAAAATGAGTTTGATGTCCCTGGCTTATGTAATTTAGATATTGTAAATACAGGGTGTGCTATTTTTGAGGGTTCCCCTTATCTACCCATCATTTTTTATGATTTGGGTTCTTAATGTTATAGCAGACTGATTGCATCTACCTGCTTTGACATAATCAAATTTTGAATTACTGCCCTTAGAAAAGAAGTATAGAATATTCAAAGCAAAGAAAACCGAGACAGACAACCAAAGAAAAAAGAGGGACCCACGAATATAAATTCGTAATGAGGACAAGTGGTAAAAAAGGGCTGAGGGAAAGTTAAAGCCTTCTTTTGCAGTGAGCCTTTGGTTATAATCCTCCCTGTCAACTTTCTATTTCTAATGCATCCTTTATGAGGAAAGCCTGGAATGTGTTTCTGGTTTAGAAATTAAAAACAATTTATGAGCATTTTTTGTGAGTAACTTTTAACCCTACTTTTTAATTTTGACACCTGCATTTTGTATACCCATAATTGTTTTTATCATCATTTAACTTTGTAACCCTTTTCTAAAATTGAGTGACTTGTGATTAATTTCTGCATCCCCTCCCAAGCATGTTGGGTTTAATTATACTGAGATGAGTTTTGTGACCTGCCTAAAGAAAAGCATTCTCTTTCATGTAACAACATTTCCATCTTGTAGCTTTTTAAAACAGTGTTGCTTTATATATTGTAAAGTGGATTTTAAGACATTACTCTGGATAAGTACTTCCCACATTTGGCTTGGTGAAAATTACTGTCAGGAGTGCACATCGTTTCATACTCCGATCAGTGCCAGGCTACTCAATGAAGTCTGCCACATTTAAGTACTCCCTTTTTACAGATGTGACTCTCGTTGAAATAGAGGTGTAATTAAGACCATGTATTTTTACTGAATAATAAAAGCATAACAATAACTATTGGGATTTTTAAAAAAATTGTTGATTCCTTTTCAAAGGAATTCTTGAACTAAAAAAAATCTAATTCAGTTAACTGACTTCACAAATTTACTCCTTGATCTAGGTATCTTTCTATAGGAGGAGGCATGTGACCAGCTCCAGTGCACACAGGAGAAACTAGGACAAACCTACCAGTTACTTAACCAGTCCCAGCTTTGGTTATCACCCTCTGCCTGTCTGGCAGAGTCAGGGCTTGGTGAACTGTGGATCGAGTTGCACAGTCTCCTCTCACTTGCAACTTGTTTTTGCTTCCTTCCCTAATAGGATGGAAGAGAACTCCTGCCACTTCTGCCTCTGAAGCAGTAGATCAAATGAGGCAAGGTCTTCGACAAAGTAGAAAAGTAGTTCACTGCAATTATAGTTTTAAATTTTGGGTGGTCAGTTTCTGCCTTCCTCGGTCAAATGCAGGAGAGATGTCAGCCATGGTTACAGAGTCTAGACCATTTAGGCTTATACCATGATGTGCTGCCTTTTGGGGGTTTTTTCTTTTCTTTCTTTCTTTTTTTTTTTAAATCCACACATTTAGGAGTTCATTCATTTACCTCTTTACAGGCTGAACATAACTTGTTTTTTTTTCAAAGTTCCCTGTGTTGTTAACTGAGCTTGAGTGAAGTGAAATTTTTGAGGTAAGGCAACCCTAATGATAAATGTGGAAAGAAGGGCTGTGAAATTTGGGAGCCTTCAGAGATGCAGTTTTAGAGTCATCGCCTAAATGCTGAAATGCCACCATTTGTTGTTGGGAGGGACGTGGAGCTAAATCGAGAATGGGAGCGCCACATCTGCCTCGACTGCTAAGTATATCCATCTCTGCCGCTCACCCACAATAGAATTTTTATGTCTGCATTCATTAATCCCAGTTTTAGCAAGTTTAAAGGAGGACAGCGAATGAAGAGGCTTAGTCTACATTTCTCTGTCCTTCCTTACCGGTTCGAGTGTTTGTCCCTAGCAGGCCCTGGTTATTCATTATTAGAAAGGTCGAACGACTGAAAAGACATTATTTCCTAGTACTCTGTCATGAGGCAGTGCCATTTTCATTTTTACCTTTTTAAATTTTCTGGCAAGTTAAGGTTCAGAGTTAGTAAAGGTCTGCCTTGTGCCACCTAAAGAATGTCACTGAAGCAGCAGTTTTTAAAGTTCTTCACTCTGATGAAGGAGCACACTCTGCTGTCAACATATCAAGAAAGCAGTCCAGTACAGGTAGTAGTATGTGAGCAGTAAGTTTCAGGTGGCCAGTTCTTCAGCCATCCTCTGGCCTGCTTCTGGTGGTTTGAACCAGTGGTCCTTCTTTTCCACTATTCTGAGGTTACTTTGTACCCAAGCACTGTGCTCATTGCTGTCTTTGGCACATGGAAACTAAGTTCAACCAAAGCTAACAACTTAGTTCTTCTTTTCTTCCCCCCCCCCCAAATTTTACTTATTTATTTTCAGGGGGAAGGGAGGGAGAAAGAGGGAGAGAAACATCTATTTTGAGGGGGAGGGGAGGGAGAAAGAGGGAGAGAAACATCGACGTGTGAGAGATGCATTGATTGGTTGCTTCTTGCACACCCCCAACTGGGGATCTGACCTGCAACCCAGGCATGTGCCCTGACTGGGAATCGAACCAGTGACCTTTTGGTTTGCAGGCCGGCACGCAATCCACTGAGCCATACCAGTCAGGGCTCAGTTCGTTTCAGAAACATGTTCAGTCCAGTGGATTGAGTGCTGGCCTGAGAACCAAAGTGTTGCTGATTTGATTTCCAGTCAGGGCACATGCCTGGGTTGTGGGCCAGATCCCCAGTAGGGAGCGCACCAGAGGCAACATCAATGTTGCCTCTCTCCCTCTCTTTCTCCCTCCCTTCCCCTCTCTCTAAAACTAAATAAAATCTTCAAAAAAAAAAAAAAAGCAAAACCCCAAAACATTTTCAGGCCATAGAAGGTGAGTTCCGCCCCACCGCCCCCCGCGCCCCCTTCAGGTATTATCAGATTTGGGGCATCCTCAAAAACTGATTTGCAGGGAGAGGAGTTTGGAAAATGTGAAACAAGTTTGTGTTTCTTCTGCTCTGTTAGCCACTGCTATCTGTATGGATTTGACACTCTATTTATCTGACAGTGCACATAGTACTGCTTCGCCAGGGAAAATCACACAAAACAAGCCTGGCGCATCAGCACTTTCATTGTGTGCTGGGCTGAGCCTCCCCTCACATGGTCACATCCCCCTTTTAATCCATTATTCCCGTTCCCTTCCCCATTCCTGCCTGTTTCTGTGGCAGTTATTGCTGGTTTCCCTGAGCTCCTGTTTCCACTTTGTGTTTTTTGTGGGGCCCAGGAAGCTAAAGCTGTGTGTATTTGTGGATCAGACAAGTGCAGCAAGTTAATATCATTGACTTCTGAAGGGGAGAGTGAGGTGATGGCTGCGTTTAAGTTGGATTTCCTTCCAGAAATGATGGTGGATCATTGCTCTTTGAATTCCAGTCCCGTGTAAGTATTTTTGTTGTCTAATTTTTTTTTTTACCATAAGCAGAGGAACTGGGTTGTTTTCTTTGTTATTTAATGAAACTGGTCCCTTTCCTTAAAAGAAGAAAAATGGGGTGAGGAAGCCAAAGTCCACACTACTGTTGTTTTCTAGTAGTCTTACTCTGTCTCATTACTGCCGATCTGTGTCTCCAGGGCTGCAGTGAGGGTCTGTACACGAGAGGGCACATTTGACATGTGACCAGCAGCATCTCCTCGAGTGCGCTGGCTCCTCCCCCTCGCACAGTAGTGGTTTCCGTGTGATAGGCTCCAAGGTGTCTTTTTAACTCTAGTTTTATTACTCCGGGTTGGGTATATAATTCAAATGATCTTTAGGGAAGTTACTTATTTTTAGTTATCAAATTCTTAGACTCATTACAGAGAAAACTGGTAAACTCATATCACAGAGGGTATATTTATTAGTATATGCAGAATGCTATATTGACATCTAAACTTAATTCTGGATTTTGACTTTTTTCCCAATCTAATTGAAAATGCAACATGGTACATGGTTTGGGAGATATCAGATGCCCCTTCCCCCAAATTATACCAATCTTGATTGGCAATTTGCCCAAATAAGTTTTGAACATGGGAATGAGAAGCCTCATCACTTTGCAGTACTGTTCAAGAAGTGATGCTGCCATTGTATAGAACTAAAACGCTACCCTGGCTCTGGGTTATAGCTATAGGGAACCTGAATTCTGGGTTTTGTGGAGAATACATTTCTAACTCCTGATTTCTGTTACTTTACCCAGGCTTCAGAGGATCTTGGAACCTCAAATAAGTGAGTCTTAGGTTATTCAAAGCCAAGAATATTAAATGGTAGAATATTCCCTAGATAACAGATGGTAGTTGCAAAGTCTTTGAGTTTAGACCGCCATGTGCGAATCAGGCTACCCTGGGGTTGGGTGTAACAGTGTGGATAATAGCAGATTCTGGCATGGAATAGTTTGGTGGCCCTCAAAGTTTGGTGGCTTGCTCGTTTAAAGTAGATCCTATTCTTTCCCTGTAGTCTCCAAAATAATAGTAATGTAGATGTCTTTTTATGAGAGTTCTTTACTGCTGGCATTCTATTTTAGCAGCAGGTAACAGGTGAAATCATAATGAATGCTCTTCATTATTCATAATGAATGAATAAAGACTTACTGCATAATAAAAATTATTCATGGGTACCAGATATATGATCCCTAGAAATAGGACTTTGTGGCTCAAATTATCTTTCATTGTAACACTTTCTCTCTATGCTTTGCCATGGCCTATTGTTCAGCCCTTAGATACAGCGTTTTCTATTTCCTCAGTCTATCTTCTCGTCTTTTTTTTTTTTAAGATTTTATTTATATATTTTTAGAGAGGAGGGAAGGGAAGGAGAAAGAGAGAGAGAAACATCAGTGTGTGGTTGCCTCTCACGTGGCCCCCACTGGGGACCTGGCCAGGGCAACCCAGGCATGTTCCCTGACTGGGAATTGAACTGGCGACCCTTTGGTTCACAGCCCGTGCTCAATCCACTGAGCTACACCAGCCAGGACTATTTTCTCATCTTTTAAGAGGTTGGACTGATACAGCATCTCATGAAGTCTGGACCATGGAACACTGCATGGAAGTTACCTGGAGCATAAAAATGCAGACTCTTGGACCCATGCCCAGATGTTCCTATACTGGAATAGGGCCTAAGAATCTGTTTTTAATAATGTCCCATGTGGTTTTCATGCATACTGGAGTTTGGTAACGAATGGACTGAAAATAGGTCATTCTGAATAGAAGTAATCAGGGTGTAGACTGTTACATCATTTCTCCCCAAGTACATTGGCACCTGTTTTAGTCATCCAGCTTCACAAAAGCTTTTTGAAAGTTAATTGGGCATAGGCTATTGCCCCTATTTTACAGATAAGAAACTCAGTTGAGAGGGGCTAGAACTGACTTACCAGAGGAGAGTTGGTATCAACCTTGGGTCTACAATGCGAGTTTAATAATAGACTCTTTATTTTTACCCCTAGACTAGGCCTCAGGTGTCTTTGAGTAGAGTTACCCATCAGTTCTCATTATCCCAAGTCCTCAGGCCTAAGCAGATACAGTATACCAAACTACGCACCACAGAGTTAAGGAGAAGAATGTTCTAGAGAACGGTGTGTGCTTGCCATCACTTCCTCAGAATCCAAGCCCTTGACACTTGCACTGCTTTAGCAGGAGGCTGACATCGGTGGTTTTCTCTGAAGTGATCCTGCCTGGGAATGTGATCTAGCGATGTGTCTCATTGTCTCATTTCAGAATTTCTCGCAGCAGAGAATTTGTGGAGGGGCTGTGGAGGAGCCTGGGGATCTGACCCCTGGTTCCTTTTCTCTCTCGTAACAGTGTCCTTGGTTCTACTTTGACCACTCTTTAGCTTGCACTGGCTCCTCTTACTTGGCTTGCACCATAAGACATGGGTGTTCTCCAAGGGTTGTATCTTAGAGGTCTTTTCTTCTAGCTCTCCCATTGCTTAAGGGAGCATCAGTTTGCTTTTCTGATTCTCAGATCTCTCTATGTATCCTATAAGCATCCCCTGAACTGTATGACGTTTTAAAAACTATTCATTGAGTATCTCCATCTGAAGGCTTCCCTGTGCAAAAACAGTCCCTCATATGGTCTGTGCTAGAATCCAAGAGTGAGTCCTCCTCCACCTCATATCCTTGATGGAGTGATCTCCAAGTTTAGTGGATTTGCACCCCCCACCCCCCCCCATATTTCTCAGCATTGCTTAAGACTAGTTCTTAATCTCAGAGCTAGTTTTTACAACAGCTTCCTCTTTTAAGAGGAAGCTTCTTCATATTTTGTCACTTTATTTCATCCTATTACCAGGTGTCTTTTAAAAGGTAAAATCTTGGAATAAAGTCCAACAACCCTTTCAGTACAACATGGAAAGCCCCTCACTGGTTCTCTCCAACCTCTTTGCATCAATTTTCTAATATACATTTTCTTTTTTCCTAATTTAAATGTTTTTATACTCAACCTTTTAACTTTCTCAAGTGCTTTTTCTACCTTTGCAATGTTATCTCAGTATTCTTTCCTGAGTCCTTACCATCTCCTCCTCACCCTTTGGGCTTTCATAGCTTCATGCAGTGGAGCACTTTTCCCAGCTACTTAGTCCATTCGGCTTACATTCTTGGACCCCCCCTCCCCCTCCCTCAGATAAAACTGTATTAGCCACTTTTCCCCACAGAACTTTTATTCATTTGTTAAAGCATTTGTTGGGTATTATAGTTTCGACCTTATACTTGTTCAGGGCCACTGCCTCCAGGGCAGGAATTGTTCAGTCTCCCCTTTAATGGACCCTTACAGTGTGTAGAGCCTGGCACATTGTAGGAGCTTGGAAAATACAGTTGAATGAATGGTAAGTCCTGTGAGGTTTTTTTAATAATTAGAGATGATTATAGAGAGAGGTGCTCTGGACATTATCTCCATACCTTGGGGAATAAGGTCAGAAGCCTTCACAAGCAGATTGTTAGCTATTCCGTTATTGAGTGGTGACTTAAAAACCTTTATTGATAGCTTTTTCCAACTAACAGTGGAAGAGCTTCCTTTATCCAAATGGAAACTACTTCCTTCCAGCATAGACACATTCTGTATTGTTCTCACTAGAACAGCTGGTAAGTGTCAGGCCAGGGCCCTTATTACTCTAATGTTCTTCTGTGCTGCTTTTTCCATAGCGCAGTATGTGAGCCAGCAGGACCTGTTGGTAGGGCTGGGTGGTGGCTGGGGTTTGGGATGCAAAAAAGTATTTATGCCTACTGGGAAGTGGAGAGATTGGTAAGTATCTGGAATTTCTCTGTTTATAAGTGAACAAATAGCGGTCAAAACAGGTCATGAAGCGGGGGCGGGAAAGAGTAATTAAAGGTTTTGGAACTGATTTTTAAACAGATGTGAAAGCAGCATTGAAGGGTGTTTTTGTAAGGACACTTGTGGACTGGGCTATAATGTAATCAGGAACTCCACAGCTGGAAGACCTGAAAACTCTTTCCGACTCAGAAAACATATTCTGCTCTCTACATATGCTGCTGCTTCTACTCTTCACCTGCCTTACAACTTTAGGGTTACAGCATGGCTTTCTTTGCCTTTCCCCTGCCCTTCTAGCTTGTCTTCTGATTCCTTACTCCATTTCTCTGTCTCTGCCTCTCTTTCACTGAGATATAATTCACGTAACAAAATTTACCCTTTTAAACTACATGATTCAGTGATTTTTACTATATCCACAACTATCACCACTAATTACAGAATATTGTCTTTTTTTAAGAAAAATTTAAAAAATGATTTGAGAGAAAAAAGCATCAATTTGTTATTCCACTAATTTGTGCATTCATTGGTTGCTTCTTTGTACCTTGACCAGAGATCAAACCCACAATATTGGCGTATCGAGGGTGACACTCTAACCACCTGAGCTACCTGGCCAGGGCCCACAACATTTCGTCACCCTAAAAAGAAACCCTGTACCCATTAGTAATCATCCCCTCCCTTCTCTCCTACCTCCAGTTCCCATTCCCTAGGCAACCACTTGCCTACTTTCTGTCCTTGTAGATTGGCCTATTCTGGATATTTCACATAAATGGAATCACACAATATGTAGCCTTTTGTGATTGGCTTCTTTCATTCAGCATGTTTTAAACTTCATCTATATTGTAGCATGACCCCTGTTATCTCTTGCCACTTGTCCTTTTATCTTTTCAACTTAACTCACACTATCTCTAGTCGAACCATTTCCATTTCTGACTTCACCACTGTTTCTGTTCACCAATTCTAGATTCTTTAGCGCATTGCTGTGCAATAGAGCTTCCTGTGTGGATAAAAAATGTCCTCTGCTGTCCTATGCAGTCGCCATTAGTCACATGTGGCTAGTAGCTGTTTTCTTGCTCAGTGCATCTGTAGAGGAACTTGATTGGTCAGGCCTATCTTTCTGTTTTAAGCATAGTGGTCATGGTTTTAGGTTTCTGGCCAGCCAGTGGATCAGATTAAGAACCCACCCTCCCCATCCCCATCTAGTCAGCTGGGGGATGGGAAAGAAGTGGGCCTGAACATCAACTCTGTCCCCTGAGAGGAGAAAGAGAAGAGTGTTTTATCTTTAGGAATTTTGAACAGATAAATGCTTTGAAAATAAAGCTCTTTGTTTTCCCTTCTCTGTTTCTCTTCCAAGTTGGTTCTCTGTTCTGTTTTCCTATAGCATGTTCCATGAAGAATCAGGTAGACAAGGCAGCCTCTGGCCCTAATTTCTCAGTTTTTCATTTTTAATGATTTGCCAGTTGCAGCCATTATCGCTTCTGCTCTCAGAAGCAGAACCTGGAAAGAGGTGGGTTGGTGCCGTGCCTCTTTCCTAAAACATTTGCTGCCTTCTTATCTCCCTTCTTCCCTCACCACTGCAGACCATGCTTTTCCTTTCTTTCATCTTATTTCCAGTTCAATACCTCCACAGAAGATAAGAATTTTATAGACTTGCCTTTTAGAAATCATAGGTACACCATAGACAGTTCTCCAGGGGGCTGCTGAATTCATTGGCTCTTAAATAGGTGTATTAAGTGCACCTAACTCCAGCCCTGGCTGGTGTGGCTCTGTGAATTGAGCACTGGCCTGCAAACCGTAAGTCACAGGTTCAATTCCCAGGCAGGGCACATGCCTGGGTTGTGGGCCAATATTTCTCCCCCTCTTTCTTTCTCCCTTCCACTCTTTCAAAAAATAAATAAACAAAATATTTTAAATATAACTAACTCCAGCAGATCAGTGACCCTGAGGAGCCCTCCATCAGTGGCAGGTAAGGCACAAATCTGAGAATGGATTTAGTGACGTACAGAGTAAATGCCATACCTGAACCATGTGGGATCCTCGTCATGTCACACTAGGTTTCTTGTCCCAGGGGACTTTTATGCAGTGGTTACTTTTAACTAAGGACAATTTACACACTGGAAGTATGTGTGGAAGGTTGAGGATGAAGGAACTTTCATCGTTGCTCATCTTGTTAGACACAATAACCTGAAGTTTGTGGCTGCTTGTTACATATGCATAGGTATACATGGTTGCTTCCCCCTTTTTGGGGTTATCTCTGGCTGATGTTGTTACTTTTATTTCTAACTCTGTCTTCATGTGCTCCAGTGATATATTTTTCTTATTCACTGATGTATACAACACCTTACACCTGGCCTGTGTAAGGAAGTGCCCAGCATTTACTGGAGGAAGGAACAAGCCAGTGCATAATTGCAGCTGCATGGTACCCACAGCATCTTAATACATCAGTCTGAGGAGCACTTCTACAGCATGGCACTGTGTCCTGTCTCCCTCCTTCCAACTTGTGAAATACCATAGAAACGGTTGAGTAGAAAATAAAGTGTTTATTATTAGATTGAACATTTGTAAAATTGCCTGGTCCGATTGTTACAAATAAGTTTCTAAAGAGTTAAGTTTGAAAATTGCCCCTGGTCCTTGAGCACTCTGGGCAGCAGTGCTCTTGGCGATTCTTCTAATGAACTGGTGTGGGGGTGTTGTTCGTGGAGTAGGTGGAAGGAAGACAGGGAGAAGGATTCAGAGAGTAGAGAGAGAAAGAAGGGTGTTTGTCTCTAATGTTGAGTCTCCACTGAACTTTTGGATAAACCCCCATCCACATGTGTTGCCTGTGTTTACAGTGATGTAGAAAGTTTAGAAACAGCACACAGTGCCAGGCAGAAGGGACGAGCTGAAAGCAGTTGCCTCCAACGTGTAATACAAATTAGTGAAACCCTGATTCTTCCCGAAAACAGCTATCAGCTTCTTTATCATCAGAACATATTCTGAGCACCTTTGGGGATTTATGTGGACTCTCCCTAGAATAGAAATATAATTAAAGACTAGCAACATTTTAAGTACTTTATTTATTTTTAGAGAGGGAGGGAAGGAGAAAGAGAGGAAAAGAAATATTGATCGGTTGCCATGCCCTCAACTGGGGACCTCACCCACAACCCAGGCATGTGCCCTGACTGGGAATTGAACCTGCAACCTCCAGGTTCACAGGCCAGTGCTCAGTCCACTGAGCCACACTAGCCAGGGTAAGATTAGCAACATTTTAATAAAATATTAAATTTGGTAATTAAAGTTGTTGGGAGTAGGTTATAGGGAGTGATACTCATTCATTGTTTCACTAGTCATAGTGCCTTTCATTATTTTAATTTATTGGAGTGACAGTGGTCAAGATTATATAGGTTTCTAGTGCAGATTTCTGTGGTACATGATCTTGATACTGCATTGTGTGCCCACCACCCAAAGCCCCATCATCTTCTGTCACCATATGTTTGGCTTCCTTCACCCTTTACGACAGGCAGGTTAATCCTGTGACAAGTAATCATAAGAGATAATAGAGGCTCTTTAATTTGTGCTGTTTATCCCTCTTTATGCACAGCATTCATTTTTTATCAGAGTTAGTTGCTTAATAGGGGAATTGTTGAGAATGAGAACAAGAAATTTCTCCCATCTCACACTGAGTGCTTACATTGAACCAGGTGTGACTACAAGAATGAATTGGAAATAGAAGTTTCTGCGTTCAAGGAGCTCTAGACTAAAGCTAGAGTATGGGAAACCTTTACAGGCATAGTGACACAGAGTTGGTCTGGATTAACAGCTTTTGATAATAAGTTAATGCTAGGTAATGAGAATCGTTATTGTGGGTGTTCAGTTATAAGAGATTTAGGAATTACAAGACAGAGGTTGAGCTTCTTTCCTAGATTCATCATTCTCAAGGATTTTCAAAAGATAACAGAGATGTAAAAAGTGTTGTTTTTCCTTTAGTGAAAACTACCATTTTATTTAGGATTGAATGTTGAAACATGGCAAATTTGAATGTGATGATGTGATTTTGGGTGAAGCAGCAAACACTAATAGAAAAGTTAATTATGCTGGCACTTTGGAATTTAAGTTGTTACCAGTTTATGGTAAGATCTTGAAACACTGTAGAGAAGGCCTTTGATTTATTTTGGGTGGTGGAAATACTTGCAGTGTGAGAATCCCCCTGGGTTCTTGGCAGTTGCAGTGGTAGTAGTGAAGGTATTCACGTATGAGCATTACAAGTTCGGTGTGATAGGATTGGAGGAATTTGTTGGTGTTGTAATAGTTGCAGTTGGTAAGGGAATTAACTGGTAAAGTCAGGAAAGTAGCACTAAATTGGATAACTGAGAAACAATAAAAACTTAGAATCATTGCTTATGTTTATATAATATTATTTAGAGTTGAAGAGGCAAAGTTTTGTTTTGGTCTAGGCCCTCGCTCGAAGAACGCCCGGATTAGCACATGAGACAGCCACATTCAAAGACCAGCATTCTAGTCAGTCCTTAGCTTAGGCCTTGGAAATCAAGCGCTTCCGTTCTAATGCTACTGAAAGAAAACTTTACCTATCATTGTATTCATCAGGAGTTCTGAATCTTTTTATAATCAGTATTTTGTGATTTTTATTTGTGTTTAAAATTAAAATTTGCTTTAGGAACTTCCCCTCTTAAGTTCTGAGAATTTTCATGCTAGATAAGGAATAAGTGACATTCAGGTTCTTTCTTGTTTCTTTCTTTCTTTTTTTTTTTTTTTTTTAATTTTATTTTAATTACTGTTCAAGTACAATTTTCTGTCTTTTACTCCTATCCCATCCCTGCCCACCCACCCAGCCCTCCCCACCTCCCTCTCATTTCCACCCACCCCTAGTTTTTGTCCATTCAGTTTCTTAATTAAAACCCAGGATGTTCTAATCAGAATGGTGACTTTAGTTGGGAATCCCAATTCTAATGCAGGGGTGGGGTGACCATGGTGAGAGAGGACAAGGGAACTCTGGTGAACTGAGTGGAAATAAAGGAAGTAGAATCTTTCCCCCTTACTTTCTTAGGAAGTAGTTGAGATCTTTAAAGCAAACTCCCTCTGGAAAGCAACATAAATACATAATATTAGTTTTATTTTATCTAATACAGCTCAAAGAAAATGAACGGCACCCTGGACCACCCAGACCAACCGGATCTTGATGCTATTAAGATGTTTGTGGGCCAGGTCCCGAGGACCTGGTCCGAGAAGGACTTGAGAGAACTCTTCGAACAGTACGGTGCTGTCTATGAAATCAACGTCCTAAGGGATCGGAGCCAAAACCCTCCTCAGAGCAAAGGTGAGGGCTTAGGTTTTACGTGTGATTTTTGTCATGCACGCACTCTTTCATTGCCAGCACGTTCCTCTGATTGTGTGTGGGGGAGGGGAGTCTTATTTTATAGTAGCAATATTCCAGCTCATACATGTTTTGTGGCTTAAAAATAAAAAGTTAAGGTGACTTCATGAGGATGATTTGTAAGTTGGATCTTGGGTTGTCCTTTGTGAGATCTCTAAATTCAACAGATAGATTCACGTGAGTGCCTCATTTGATCTTGGGAATGAATGGACTGATAAAAATTAGTTTAAACCAACCACATAAGGTTTTCTTTAGTGTTTTGGCTAAGGTAAACTGAAAGAAAAAGACTGTTATTTAGCTGTGGATTTCTGTTAGAGTATATAGAGGCCTTGCAGCATGGCTTAGCAAGTAGGAGGGCCTTGTTTGTATATGACCGGTTTGCTGTATGGCATATAAAATGAACAGGAGAAGAGAGGCTGAGCTGCTGCCAGAAATACCCAGCAGAGTGGAGGTTTCACAGGACTGATGGTAGATGAGGCATTAGCTTTGCCTCTACACATACAGACATACTCTTATTTTTCCGAGGGACCAATTCAGAGTAATTTTTTGTGAAAGCTGTTCTTCAGTGCAAATGTGAACAAGTATGATTGTCATGTTTGAAACCAGTTTTTTTTTTTTGTTTTTGTTTTTTAAAGATTTTATTTACTTACCTTTAGAGAGGGAAGGGAGGGAGAAAGAGAGAGAGAGAGAGAAACATCAATGTGCGGCCGCTGGGGGCCACGGCCTGCAACCCAGGCATGCACCCTGACTGGGAATCAAACCTGCGATGCCTTGGTTTGCAGCCCGCGCTCAATCCACTGAGCCATGCCAGCCAGGGCTGAAACCAGTTTTAATAACAGAATCTAGAACCATAAATTATTTTCTCTTTTTGGCATAGTTAACCAAAAAAATAAAGTACTGTACTTTTTTTTTTTTTTTTAATGACTGGCAATATAATGTGCAATAATTTAACATCTTAATTTCACAGTGATTTTGAAAGAACTTTATGTCACATCTCATGGACTATGGACACAGGATTTACAAGATACACCTCCTCCCTCCTATCCCCAGCAAAGATAGAAAAACCAAAACTATAGATCTCAGTCAGCACCATGTGCTGTTAGAAGCTTAATTATATTTGCTGAGAACCAAGAGCCAAAAAAAAAAGATACTAAGAGGATCTTGCTCTTAAGTCATTTTATAATTTAATAAGTGATAATTATTTTGAGGTATATGGTAAAATTGGCTACAAAGTAAGGAGTGGCTTGTTCTAAAAAGAAAGAGTTTCTGATAGACAAAGAGCCACAAGAGTTCAAGGTCCCTGTCTATCTTGTTCATAGCTCTTGGCCAGCACACTATCCCATGCTCAGACAGGGTGGGTTGAATGGCTTTGTACTGTGAGCTTTGTAAGGGAAGTCATCTTGCCCAAAGAAGTTATAGGAACAGCTAAAGGAGACTTTTAACAGAACTAAGAGACTAGGCCCTGGCCAGGTAGCTCAGTTGGTTAGAGCATCGTCCTGATATACCAAGGTTGTAGGTTCTGTCCCTGGTCAGGGCACATACAAGAAGCAACCGATGAATGCATAAATAAGTGAAACAGCAAGTCGATGTCTCTGCCTCTCCCTCCTTCCCTCCCTCTCCCCTGCCCCCTCTACTTTCCTCTCTCTAAAATCAATAACTAAAAATCATAAATAACTAAGAGACTATAACAATAAAGAAAATGCATAGAAAATAATCTTTGTTTTTTCTCTGGCTAGGTTCTGTGTCTCTGTCTGTCTCTGCCATCTTTATATCTCTTGGCTAATTTTAATAAACCCTGCCCTTTTTAAGTTCTAATGAAGGATAGGGCAAAAGTAAGTTTACAGTTTATATGGAAAATACTACAGTAATAAATAATGATATAAGAATAAACTGTGTTTCTCATACTCATAGTTGTAAACTTCTTTTGCCCCAGCCCTGTATGCAGGACTGCGTGCGCTAGGAATTTCTGGTTTTGAAGGACTGGTTTGATTTTGTGAAATCTTGTTTATTGCAGGGTGCTGTTTTGTTACATTTTACACCCGCAAAGCTGCATTAGAAGCACAGAACGCTCTTCACAACATGAAGGTCCTCCCAGGGGTAAGAAAGCTCCTACTACTAAGTGGAACTGATGGTTTTGACACATGGAACATACTAACATGTATCAGGTACACACTGAAAACCGTTTTGGGGAAAGGGTGACTGCCACAGGAATGAGTGTAAAGGGAACTTTCAGAGAAGATAGGCTGAAAGTGGTTCTCTCTCAGCCAAGAGAATTTTGACTGCTTGACTCAATGTTCTGTCCTGGTATCTTGTGGGGAAAAGTCATGAGGTAGTCAGATGTGAGTTCACGAGAACTCTTACAGGCTCTAGTTTCAGCATTCTTTTAAGAGTCCTCATACTTCTGAATGCCTTCAGTGTGCACAGCGGTAATACGCCTCTGTTTTTCTTTTTAGATGCACCATCCTATACAGATGAAACCTGCGGACAGTGAGAAGAACAATGGTAAGCAAGCATGTAGCTTCCCCCCAACCAGGTTTCTTCCTGGCTTTTTTGCTGTTCTCATGGCATCTGGATTACATTGTGCGCAAAGTCATTTCTTTTGGGGGTAGAATTGACATATAACATTATATTAATTTTAGGTGTACATCATAATGTTTTGATATATATTATGAAAATGATCACCACAATAAGGCTAGGTAACATCCATCACCATATGTGGTTACAGAAAAAAAAACCCACTTATGTTAAGAACTCTTAAGATCTACTCTCTTAATAGCTTTCGAATATGTAATTCAGTAATAACTATGATTTCCACACTGTACCTTACATCCCCATGACTTATTTTATAAGTGGAAGTTTGTACCTTTTGAGCCCCTTCACCCCTTCCGTCCGCCTCTCATGCCCCATCTCTGACAGCCATCAGTCCGTTTTCCGTACAGCCTTGGGCTTATGTTTCCTTTTAACATTCCACATATCAGAGAGATCATACTGTATTTGTCTTGCCCTGTTTGACGTGTCACACTTAGCATAATGCCCCCGGTGTTCATCCATGTTGCCACAAATGTCAAGATGTCTTTTTTTTTCCCCTAAGATTTTATTTATCTATTTTTAGAGAAAGGAGAAGAGAGGAAGAAAGCAACATCAGTGTGTGGTTGCCTGTGTGTGTGCGCGCACATTTTTTTGAGTTATTCATCAGTGTGCTCTTTGGTGGTTTTCATGTCTTGGCTGTTGTAAATAATGCTGCAGTGGACACGGTGTGCTGTATCTTTTTGAATTAGTATTTTCTTTTTCTTCAAGTAAATACCCAGAAGTGGATTTGCTGGATCATATGGTAGTTCTAGTTTTAATTTTTTTTTATATATATATATATATATTTTTAAAGATTTTATTTATTTATTTTTAGAGAGGGAAGGGAGAGGGAGAGAGAGAGAAACATCAGTGTGCGGTTGCTGGGGGACATGGCCTGCAACCTAGGCATGTGCCCTGACTGGGAATCGAACCTGCGATGCTTGGTTCGCAGCCCGCGCTCAATCCACTGAGCTATGCCAGCCAGGGCCTAGTTTTAATTTTTATAGGAGTCTTCCTTACTTGTTTTCTATAATGGTTGCACTAATTTATATTCCCAGCTACAGTGCACAAGGCTTCTCTTCTCTCTACATTCTCACCAGCATTTGTTGTTTACTTGGCTTTTTGATAATAGCCATTCCAACAGGCGTGAGATGGTACCTCATTGTGGTTTTGATTTGCATTTTCCTGATGTTACAGATTTTTAATTGTAACGCCTGATCAGGTGTGTGATTTGCAGATATTTTCTCACATTCATAGGTTGTCTTTTCAGTTTGTTGATGATTTCCTTTGCTGTGCAAAAATTTTTAGTTTAATGTAGTCCCACTTGTTTGTTTTTGCTTTTGCTTTTGGAGTCATATCCAAAAAGTCATCACTAAAACTGATGTCAAGGAGTTTACCACCTGTGATTTTCTTCAAGGAGTTTTATGGTTCTGGGTCTTACATTCAAATCTAATCCATTTCAGTTAATTTTTTATGTATTGTATAAGACAGTGGTTCAGTGCTCTAAGTAATACCATCTAAATTGTCTATTTTTTTTTCAAGTGTGGTAAATAACCGAGGTAAATAGAGTTGGTAGGGAAACATTGCAAGAACATTTTAGGTGAACTGAATTTTTTTTTATTGGTTGTGCTGTTATAGTTGTCCCAGTTGTCCCTGCTTTGTCCCCCGACCCCCACCAAGCACCCCCTACTCACTAAGACAGTTCCCACATCATTTCATGTGCATGGGTTGTGCACAGATTCTTTGGCTGCTCCTTTTCCTGTCCTGCACTTTATATCCCCATGGCTGTTGTGCAACTGCCTGTTTGTACTTCTTAGTCCCCTCACCTCTTCACCCCTACCCGACCACCTCCCCCCAGTCTGGGAAACATCAGAACGCTCTCCGTACTCATGATTCTGTCTCTGTTCTTGTTTGCTTAGTTTGTTGTTTTAGATTCAGTTATTGATAAGTATTTATTGCCATTTTATTGTTCATAGTTTTGAACTTCTTTTTCTTACATAAGTCTCTCTAACATTTCATAGAATAAGGGTTTGGTGGTGATGAACTCCTTTAGTGTTTTCTTGTCTGGGAAGCTCTTTATCTGCCCTTTGATTCTAAATGATATCTTTGCTGCATAGAGCAATCTTGGCTGTAGGCCCTGCTTTTCATGACTTTGAATGTTTCTTGCCAATCCCTTCTAGCCTGCGAGGTTTCTTTTGAGAAATCAGCTGACAGTCTTATGGGAACTTCCCCGTAGGTAACTACCTTCTTTTCTCTAGCTGCTTTTAAGATTCTCTTTATCTTTAACCTTTGGCATTTTAATTATGATGTATCTTGGAGTGGGCCTCTCTGCATCATCTTGTTTGGGACTCTCCGTGCTTCCTGTACTTGCGTGTCTATTTCCTTCACCAAATTAGGGAAGTTTCTTTCATTATTTTTTCAAATGGATTTCCAGTTCCTTGCTCTTTTGCCGGGAGCCAGCCCAGCCCTGCTGTCTGACACAGTCACAGAGGGAGCCATGCGTCCACACAGCAGACAAGGCGGGGGAAAGCACCAGGCACTCCTTTGTTTAACCATTGTATTACTGCCCTTGCTTGGGGTCTGTGTGATTTGCCATGGGACCGGGACAAATGGCAGTTCACGGAAAAAGTACAGTTCTTCAGAAGCAAGCAAGAAAATGACAGCTCATTGGAAAGTGACCCCCCACCAGAGTGTCCTCCTAAGTGGGTTAGGAAGTTCCAAGAATGAGAATGGAAGAGACTCCTAGGATTACTCCCTACAAAAGCCCCTATACCCACCCTTATTACACAATTTCTTAGAACCAGGGCTCCGGGAATAAGAAATAGATCCAAAAAATACATTTGGTCAGCATTGTACCAGTATCCATGGTCTGTTCCCCCTCTAACTCCTAGGCCCACTGATCCCCCTTTACCCTATAGCGGAATCTATCACAAAGGGACACGATGGATAAATATAAGTGGATACTGGAAAGAGTATTATACACTTTCCTTCTATGAGGCACTTAAGCGATCAGGGCCTCCATGGTGTTTATTGCCAAGAAAAGTCAGACATCGAAGATGGAGACAAATAATAGAGATATATCAACACCGAAGTGAATGGCAGGCAGCTGAATGGACTGAGCAAAACAAAGATTATTACTTGCATAGAAAGACAGGGTCTGGCACTGAAGTGAGAAGTGAGAGACAGGTACTAACCACACTGACCACGAACGCCTTCCGTGTGGCCTTTACCGATGAGTCAAGACAGTCCTGTGCCCAGCTATGTGTCCAGCTTGCTGCTTTAGAATATATAGATTAAGGTTAAGTTAAACTTTAAGAAATTTAAGGCGTTATATAATGTGGTAAAATGTGTTACTGATTAATTGCAAAGATTAGGAGCTAAAAGCTTGCAAAATAATGTGCAATTATAATAGACAGCTACTTCTTATGTCTGTGTCATGTTTTCTGTGGAATACTGACAAAGCAAATGTGCCCTGAAAACCTCATTTTGATTGCTTTCACATATGCCACATGTACACACCCAACTGTATAAAAATAAAAACTCAGGAGCCCAGCAGAGATGCCGGGCTGTTGAGCTTGAGACTGCACCTCTCGTGTTGCTCCTGCGCCAACGCCGCCCTCCGCTGGGAGTCCCTGGGCCTGCTGGGGCAGGGCTCCGGCGCGCTTCCTCTTCCTCTTCCTCTTCCTCCGGCACCCTGTGATGCGGGTGTGGGAACACTTGAAGTTGTCACAGAGGCTGCTTCCACTATCCTCAGTTTTCTGGATTTGTTTTTCTTTTCTGATTGGTTGTTTTTTGCTTCCTTAAATTCCAAATCATTGATTTAGTTCTTGGCTTCATCCATTCTAGTGTTGTTTCCCTGTAAATTGTTTTTTATTTCAGTTAGTGTATTGTTAGTTTCCAACTGGATCTTTTTTAGGCTGTTGAGGTCCTCACTAAGTTTCTTGAGCATTACAACCAATGTTTTAAATTCTGCATCTGATAGATCGATTACCTCCATTTTGTTTAGTTCTTTTTCTGGAGTTTTGATCTTTCATTTGGGTCATGTTTCTTAGGCTCCTCATTTTGGCAGCCTCCCTGTGTTTGTTTCTATATATTGGATAGAGCTGCTATGACTCTGTCTTTGTAGTGTGGCCTAATATAGTAGGTGTCCTGTAGGGTCCAGTAGCATAGCCTCCCCATCTCCTAAGCTGGGTACTCAAGGCGCACCCTTTGTGTGGGCTGAGTACACCCTCCTCTTATAGTTGAGCCTTGATTGCTGTTGGCAGATCAGTGGAAGAGCCAGGCCAGTCAGTTACAAGAACTGGCTATGACCACTGACCACCAACCACTCCCCTCCTTGGAGGATCAGCTGTGCAAGGGCAGGGTGATGGCACTCGGACGTGGTCTGTAGCTGTCCACTCTGTGCAGGCTATGGTGTTTCCTGGGTGGTGCAGACCAAGGTCAGCCCACACCTGTGTTTGGCCCTGGGGCCACCCTGCCTGAGCTGTAAAGCATTCTGAGACGGTTGCTACTTGTGCTGGGCTTGGAGATTTCCAGACAAAGGCAAGCTGTGAATCTAGACTGTTTGCTGCTAGTGGCAGGCCTGGGACCTCTTAGCAAGAGGTATGGGGGTTGTGGGCTCACTGAGGCCAGCTGTTGCTTGTTTGAAAGGATTTCGGAAATTGTGAAGCTTGAGCTAAGGCCATCCATTCATATGGAAAAGCAGCTTTGGTGGGCCAGTAAGTTGTGGTGGGTAGGGGTAGTGTCTTTGGAGATCACCCAGATGGGTCAGACAGTGTTAGCCAGGTTGATGGAGTCTCAGATATGGCACCCGCCTGCCAGCTCTGTGGCTGTCAGGAAAGAGTTCAGAAAAGGGACAGTGGTCTCTGCCTACCTTTCTGTCTGGGAAAAAGCTGTCCCCCAGCCTTCACCTTTGATGCCAGACATTTCAGTTCCTCCCTGTATCCCACTGGTAACGTTCAAACTGCTACCCTGGTGCTGGAGCTCAGAGGGAGTGAGTCTGAATAAGTCTGTATGTAGGTTCTTTAAGAGGAACCACTTGGGGCTCCAGAAGTATCTTCCATCAACTCAGTCCCCACTGATTTTTGTATCTAGAAGGTAAGGGGGCTTATTTTCCTAGCATTGGAACCCTGGGCTGGAGGGCTTGCTGTTGGACTGGGACCCCTTGCTCTGAAGATATCCCTCCCGAATTTTTATCTATCACACGTGGTTGCGCAACCACCCCATTCCGCATCTCCACCCCTCCTACCAGCCTAGGTGGATGTGGTTTCTTTAGTTCCATGGTTGTCAGACTTCCATTCATCTCAATTTCTGACGGTTCTGAGTGATGGTTGTTTTAAATTTCGGCTGTAATTTTGATGTGTTTGTGTGAGGAGGCTGCTGTGTTCACCATGCTGCCATCTTGACTGGGTGCTGGAATGTTCTGATCATTGTAATTTCTGGCGGACAGAAGTGGAGGGGAATAAGGAAGGAAGGAGACCCTTAGTCCTCAAGTGGACAGCTAGAGAAGGAAAAGTGGACAGTCGGCCTTTCTGAAGGGCACGTCCTGTTTCTCTAGTCATGCCAATGATGTGTGAAACTCATTCTTCAGTAGCAGTTCTGTTAGAAAGAGCAAATATTACCAAGTCCTGGGTAAGAATCTGAGCACTGTGCATTTAATTTAAGAATACCTACAGCTACCTTTGAGGTAACTCTCATAAGATCACAAAGCTACTTTATTTTATCCAAGTGCTTTCAGTGATAACTTTAAGATACCATTGTTTGTATGGGGAGAAGCAAAGTATATCTTAGAATCTGAAAATGGTATCAAGGCACCAGAGCCAGGGTTCAAACCCAGGTGGTCCTGACTCCTGAGTCTCTGGACTGCTCGGTCTTGTATAATAACATTCAGACCTTCTGTGTTTCACTCTCTCAGCAGTGGAAGACAGGAAACTGTTTATCGGTATGATTTCCAAGAAGTGCACTGAAAATGACATCCGAGTCATGTTCTCTTCATTTGGACAGATTGAAGAATGCCGGATATTGAGGGGACCTGATGGGTTAAGCCGAGGTGGGTACATTTTTAAACTGTTACAGATGCTCCTCTTGAATGTGGATTTTCTGTTGAATTGGACCAGTGGAAAACAGCAATCTCCAGCCGGTGGGGCTGTGTCTTGATGGCGAAGTTGGGCGTGGTGTTACATGTCTAGGTCCTGTCACAACTCCTCCAGTTTCATCCCTTTTGTATTCTCCCATCATCCTTAAGGACTTTATATTCTCCCCTCTAGTGTCATGTATTAAAATTCTCTGTTTTTATGCCTACAGATTTTCTTGATGTCAAAATGGAAACATTTTGTTCCCGAGAGGAACTGGAGGCTATGAATCCTCCTCTGTCCCTCAGGCACTTTGTTTTCTGTTTGTGCTTCCTTGGTTTTTATCACTTACCACCCTGGTGTAACGTGGCTCTCTCTTCCACTAGATCATGAACTCCTGAAGGCAGAAGCTATGTCTGTATCGCCAGCATAGCACTCGATACATAGTTAAGTGCTTAGTTAATGTCTATAAATAAACAAGGAAATGAATGAATGAGTTATTGATCTTTCTCTCTTACCAGGTTGTGCATTTGTGACTTTCACAACAAGAGCCATGGCACAGACGGCTATCAAGGCAATGCACCAAGCACAGACCATGGAGGTAGAGAACAGATGATGCAAGGGGGAAGTCCCTCAGCCGGAGGGTGCTAGGACATTTGGCCCTCAAAGCCCAGCAACAGTATAGCATCTGACTGTTGTAAAAGTTAGCCAGGCCAAACATAAATTAACATTAAAATTAACATACTGGAACTAGTTGCCCTTTTAAGTTATCGTTTGCCATTTATGTATATCAGGAAGAGAATCATTTGGCAGTGAATAAAATTAGAATGGAGCCTGTGTGTCATTAGAAATGAGGATTTTTCCTATACCCAAAGGAAGAATTTGACCCTTTGGTTTTGGTCTTTTCATAGGGTTGCTCATCCCCCATGGTGGTAAAATTTGCTGATACGCAGAAGGACAAAGAACAGAAGAGAATGGCCCAGCAGCTCCAGCAGCAGATGCAGCAAATCAGCGCAGCATCTGTGTGGGGAAACCTTGCTGGTCTAAATACTCTTGGACCCCAGTATTTAGCAGTGAGTCTTTGTGGTTTGCTTTCTGCAGACTGTGCAAGCTCCCAGCTGTTTTTTCTGCTGTCCCCAGCTAACAGACACAGTGGCACTTACAACTTTTAGCACACTGAAACTTTATGTAAACATTTAGGCAATGCAATATTCTTTAAGTCATATTATTTTCTCTCTGTCTCGCTGGTCACACATCTTTGATTATATCTTGAGTTAGAGTGAAATCATAATTTCCTGATAGAAAGACTTTAGAAACATCTCATGTCCCTTCCGCTAAGAAAAAAAAAATCCTGAGTCTTAACTACCAAATATTTTTCTCCATGTCTTTTTCTACTAGGTGTAGAGGGCATTATTAAAGACCTTATTGAGTCTCCCTGAAGAATATGATAAATGTTTCTCTCTCGCTAATTGAGAGATCAAGCATGGACATTATTAAACGAGTATTACAGATGTATATTTGAATTCACTGTATAGTAAATAGGTTTTCTTTTAATTTGATCTCTCTCTTGTTGAGCTTAAGTCATGTAGTCTAAAGGAGGGACAAGCTGCTATTTATCATTAAGCTTTACTAGGTCTGCAATATTACAGATTATTACTGCTTAAACCTTTAAAAGGACTTGCAGGCAAGACAACATAATTAAAACTCTGTCATCTGTGAATCAGAAAGAAAAGATCATCTATAAAGCTACCAGTGAAAGAAAATAAATGGTAATACCACTAGATTTATGTGGTTAGTCCAAAAATATATAATCAGAATAATTAGAATCATCCACTCATCCTTTCAAGGATTATTCTGTATAGAAACAAAGGCAATGATTTCTGTCCTCCAGTACCGAATTCTGGCTAATTTGATGCTCGCCGGTCTCCCTATTTCTAATTTGTTAGAAATGCTGGTTCATTCTAGCTAGTATTTCTCTGAAGTCAAAAAGTGTAGATAGTTCCATTTAAACAGATCAGATTGTTTCTCAGTGCTAGAACACTGCTTAAAAGTTTCAGAAATTCAGAGATGTCTTCTGCCAAAAAGATAATGCTTTGAAAATCATTTCCATGATGTACATTTACTTTCTTTGGAGAGTTTAGAGCTTCTTTTCAGGGAACACTCCCTTTCTTGTTGTCATTGTCAGCAAGTACGTGATAGTATGTGGTGAGAGCTGTTTTCTTTAAGCTAGATATGGTTCCCCCCCAAGAGCTGTTCTTGTTCATGGAGGAGATGGGGGGGCCAAGCACAGTGTGTGCAGTCCCCGAGTTGGGCCTGAACACATTGCCTACGGTGTTTCAGAAGACGGAAACGCAGACGTGGGCGCTAATGGGCCGTGTGAGCGGTAGTGCATCATCACTGGTTGTGAGGTTTTTTTCTGGAAATACATGGATTGAGCCTGATCTCTGTTGGACCAGAGCAGTGGTTTTTAATCTTTGTGGGGCTGTGGACTCCTTTGAGAACCTGGTAAAAATTGTATGTACTTTTTTTTTCTCATTCTGTTTCTGGAAGTTTGTGGACCAAAGGCATTCATGACAAGGAAACCAAGTCAGATGTTTATGGGAATGGACAACAGGTTGAATAAAGAATCTAGAAACGAGAATACCAGTTGTCCATAAAGAGCACAATGAAGCAAATGTTTTCAGCAGGTTGGTTAGATAAAGATTGTGGTTTGCTGAGATACAGAGTAAGGTCAAGGCCATGGAGATCCATAAGCTCATGAAAAGGTCCTTTTGCTTCATTTGTTATGGGATATCCATTGAAGGAGAACACTGAACTGATACGGACTGGCCCATCAATCATTTGTCATCTGCAACAGTGAAGACCAGTTTGGAGGGGAGGGGATAAATGGGCTCAGTGGATGTGTAGCATGGGAGAGAGTGATCTAGTCGTGGGTCTGTTGTGGCTGGTAAAGAATGACTCCAAGAAATACCCTGAAACAGTCAGATTGGGTATTTAAAATAGTTGTTTGAAATAGAAATTGGGTATCCAGATGGAAACAATCTGCAAAATAAGATGTATGGACTTAACTAAGGAGAACTTGGGAGAGGGGAAATAGAAATGGCAGTCATCCATACCAGACACGCATCGCAGTCGACTGCATAGCTACTTGAGTTTAGTTCCCTGCTCTACTTCTGTCCTCTGCTGTGCTGCGTTCTGTCGCCCGGGCACTTGAACTTGGCTCAGTACTCAGTGAACATTCCTGTCTTCTGGGCCAGGGCTTTAGCTGTGTTGTATTGTCCTGTGCTGTCATAAGTCTTGTTTCTGTTGTGTTGGCTTGGGTTCTTGTCTTCAACGTTCTTCTCTCTGGGGGCCTCTGCACTCTCGCTTTGCTGTGCTGTAGAGTTATCCCAGATGCAGAACCAGCCCTCACTCTCACTCTTGTTCTGTTTTTTGGTGTAATGTCTAGCTTTATTTGCAGCTCCTTCAGCAGACTGCCTCCTCTGGGAACCTCAACACCCTGAGCAGCCTCCACCCAATGGGAGGTAAGTGTTTCACTGCTGCGGAGGAGCAGCAGCAGCCAGGCCAACAGACCCAGCTAACAACAGTCTGAGAGTCCTGCACTGTTGTGCAGGAAAAAACATTTTCCACTCCATAAACCTGACCTGAGACGAACATCCCAGGACTCAACTGCCTTGTCTCTAGAAGGTGACTCCATTAGTCATTGATGCCAGATGGTTCTGGGGTTGTCTTCTGCTCCCCATCCCTCTAAATCTCTGTTGAGGAAGAAGATGGAAAAGATCCATTAATGCCTGCAGACTCTCTGAGGCCATTCTGATCAGAAGGAAATCGCTGCAGTTCTTTATTTCCACAATACAGAGACTTTTCCAGTGACTCTGAAGAAAAGCCTAAGAAGGTTTCCATGCAAATGGCTTACCCTGAAGTTGATAGAATCCAGGCAGTTAGTTTACTGTGTCTTCTCTATGTTATCCCATAGGTGAATTACCTTTTGTTGCTATTACCGTGCATGGAAAACTTAACTGACACATACTTGAGTTATAACAGAATGGGGTTCCACAGACAAACCTAGGCAAGATCTGTCAGAATTAGTTAGTGGGGGTGGGGAGCTTCAGACCTGCCTGTCCACCCCTTCGGCAGTGGGACAAGGCTAGGCAAGTACAGTTGAGAAAGGGGTGGTCTGGGGTGAGCTACATTTTGCCATTTGAAAAATGTTGATAGTTGTTTGCTTTGTCCCAGGGACTAAGGAAGTTGCCAGATTGTGAATCTGTGTTGTAGTTTTTTATTCTCATTAACTCTCCCCCCATCCCTCTGCCTTCCCATCATCTCCTAAATGTTTTGCAACACATTGTCAGTGCGGTTTGACTCTCTGGCTCTCCTTTTAATTGTTGCTTAGGCTCCATTTGGAAACCTTTCCCTCATTTTTTCTCTTTTCCTGATGACTAATGTGCTGTTCAGGTGGTGGTTTGTCTTTATTTCTCCTCCTGCCGTCCTCCCATGTGTTCTCTCCCGTCGTTCTTCCCTTTCTGGGTCTCTGCTATGTTTTCTGCTTGTTATCTCCATTTCAAAGGACACATTCCCTGTGAAGTCTGAGTGAGGGGCTCGAATGCAGTCCCATTCTGTGCCACGGGTTTTGGCTTTGTCATTGTCTGGCTCCATGGTAGACCACAGACGTCCTTCTCCTTCCCGGTTTCCTAATTGCCTGTCTCTTTATTAATGCTCACTTGGGGTGGCGTGCAGTTGGATTAGATACTTCTTCCGAGGAAAGTATGTTAAGTTTCTTAATGAGTTGAGTGGTGTCTGAAT
The DNA here is from genome assembly GCA_004024845.1 of Tonatia bakeri. NCBI lineage: Eukaryota > Metazoa > Chordata > Mammalia > Chiroptera > Phyllostomidae > Tonatia > Tonatia bakeri. The sequence continues at coordinate 99,924 of PVIA01003807.1, forward strand.
CTTTTTGGAGCCCTGTAGGGTTGCTCATAAGGCTTATCTAGAACAGTCCCCCTTGGGAACTGGCCTTCTCCCCGTGTGTGCTGTCGTTGCTGGAGCGGATGGAAGGCACCGGAGCTGCTCACTGACCCCTTGCTTTGGGTGTTGCAGGGCTGAATGCAGTGCAGTTGCAGAATCTGGCTGCCCTCGCTGCCGCGGCCAGCGCTGCTCAGAGCACACCGAGTGGCGCCAGTGCTCTCACGACATCCAGCAGTCCCCTCAGCGTGCTCACCAGTTCAGGTGAGTGTGGGGCGGGTCAGAGGGCCCTGTGTGCCTGGGGCGGAATCCCAGGAGAGGGGCATGTCATTCTGGAGAGTAGCTAATGCCCATTTCCAAAGGAGACAGATCATGAACAACAGATTTTCATGTGCTATCTTCTGGCTTAAACATCTTACAATTTTTAATTTCTTGTAACCATCATTTGACTTGATATTCAGCAGGAACAGTTATCAAAATTAGTAACCAAAAACCTTTTTACTAAGAGAATACTTAAGTAGTATCACTCTTGGGCTTTGGTTCTTGTTGACATGAGAAGGTGAGTGTTGGCTTGAGTTTAACTCAGGAGTTTCTGGTAGCAGGGTCCTCGCCAAGCTCCAGTAGCAGCAGCTCTGTCAACCCCATCGCCTCGCTCGGAGCCTTGCAGACATTAGCTGGAGCCACAGCGGGCCTCAACGTCAGCTCTCTGGCAGGTGAGAGACAGCCCCTGGATGTCACTTGGCCTTTCTTTGTGCAGGTGGCACACTATAAACAACTCTGGGATGGACACTGTTAGAATGATGGAGTGGCCCAGTGAACTTAAAAATAATCATGCAATTTTGAGTCAGACCTGAGTTAAATTCCATGTCTGTCCCTTCACTGGCCATAACTTTTGACCACCTTTCCAAGGTCATCTTCTCATCTGTGAAGTGGGAATAGAATATTTTGAGGGTTATTAAGTTAAATGAGAACACAGGTGAAATGCTGAGCACATTGCTCAGTACAGTGTCCAAAGAGAAGATGCGGCAAGTCATGTGTGAGTGGTATCCTTTCTTGCACGAATGGAAAGGAGGTAATATCTCCATTAGCAACGAGGCTTGGTGAGTGTCCTAAAATTTGGCCACTCAGAATGATATTTCTCCTCAGAGTGATACTAAGAGTAAGATAAAAGGGAGGACTTTGGAGTTTTTCTTTGGTATCAATTGAGTCTTTTCAGTCCCGTTAATCCTGTTCTCTCCGCCACCCAAGGGATGGCTGCTCTAAATGGTGGTCTGGGCAGCAGTGGCCTTTCCAATGGCACTGGGAGCACCATGGAGGCCCTCACGCAGGCCTACTCGGGGATCCAGCAGTATGCCGCTGCGGCGCTGCCCACTCTGTACAACCAGAATCTGTTGGCACAGCAGAGCATTGGTGCTGCCGGCAGCCAGAAGGAAGGTGAGTGGTGCAGAGGGAGCCTGGGGTTCGGGACGGGGTGGTTTCTCTGTCTGCACCAGAACTGAAAGGCAGTGCAAAGGCCATTCAGGTGGTCAGACTACTACTTTTCTTGGACAGTGTCAAAGATAGACTGAAAATCTCTTTAAGTGTGATCTGCTTTTGGAATGTTTTCTGGATGTGGCTCAGATCAGAGATACCTCTGAACGCCCTTCTGGAATGGGGCTGCCATTTTTAGATGAAGAAATAATCTGTTTTTATTAGGAAGTCTTTTCTATGAGTTATAAACCTGTCAGAGGAGATCTTCAGTGTGGGTGTCCCTTTTAGATACATCTTGGCACTTTCCTCCCTTTCTGATCTTTGCTTTTACTAATTGAGGACAGAATGAAGGCTGATGGGACAGAAAGAGCTATGGCCCGTGGGTTGATGCAGGAGAAGTATGTGTTTTGATATAAATGGCGTTAAATTTAGAAGAGGCTATCTAGGCAGAAAGAGGCCTGAGGTAGTTTGTATGAATAGAAAGTCCTGCTGCACCTCTCTGCTTGTGTTTGACTGGGTTTTTATAACCAGGAGCGGGCAAGGTTTAAGCACTACTGTAGGGAAAAGGCAAGTGTCCTCTCTTGCCTTAGCAGCAAGGAGTCCTGGTTTAGTACAGCCTTACCTGCTCTGAATCAGGTGCTTTTGTGCCTTAGGTTCTGGTAGTAGGAGAACTGGTGGCACTGTGCAGACAGACAATAAACTAGGAAAAGTGTGAGGGGTTCCAGATGGCGCGCTGAAACGTGAACAAGAAAGGGGGATAGGAGTGCCGGGGACACCGCATTTTATAGGGGATGGTTGGAGATGGTGTCTCTAAGTCGCCATTTAGGCAGAGGAAGACAAGTAATGGGGCAGAGGAACAGCAAGTGCAAATGCCCCGAGGTAGCAGTGTTCCTCAGCATGTTTGACGGCATCGGGGAGGCCAGGGTGCCGGAGAATGGCTGCACTGTGGTTGTAATGCAGCTCTTCTTGGTTAGAAAGTCGTTGAGTGGTTGGAGGAGGAAGGCATGTGCTATTTTTGAGCTCAGTGTTAATCGTAGTTTAAAATGTAATTTCTTTTCACTGAGGTACAATTGGCATAAGGTGAAATTCACTTTTTTAGAATATAGCTCTGTGAGCTCTGATGGAGGCCTACAGTCATCTAACCACCATTGCAAATACAGAACTTTTCTGTCATCCCTAGAAATTCCCTTATGTCCCTTTGTAGTCATTTCCTTGCTCACACTTCCTGCCTCTAGCAATTACCAATCCATTTGTTGCCCCTGTATTTCTAGACATAATTTTGAAATCTGTTTTGCTGCTTATAAGTTCTTTCTACCTCCTTTTCTGTTTTCTGTGTGTCTAGTCTCTGGTTTTATGCTGCACGTGCAGGTTTCTCTACTTCATTGTGTAGCTGTACCTTCCTCCACAGGGTCAGATTCTGATGTCCCTCAGTGAGACATGGAGCATGGCTAAACATGGGGGAAGGGATCTGTTTCAGTGATTGCCTTTCAGTTCCCTGCTTTGTATTTGGAGAATCTGTTGGGATGCTAACACTTTTAACACTAGGGGGAAATGAGAGACGATGCAGGAGGATAAGCTTGCTTCACACTGATACCTTTTCAATCAATGGGTGTCTTGAAGGTCCAGAGGGAGCCAACCTGTTCATCTACCACCTGCCCCAGGAGTTTGGAGATCAGGACCTGCTGCAGATGTTCATGCCCTTTGGGAATGTCGTGTCTGCCAAGGTTTTCATAGACAAGCAGACAAACCTGAGCAAGTGTTTCGGTATGTGGGCTTCCCTTCTGGTGTGTGTGTTGTGTAGGGGTAATTATTTTTACCACAGAGAAAGACAGGGAAGGGGCTGATAGCAGAAACTTGGGATGGCGTTTGGGTTATTGTTTAACTCATCCTTGTGCAGATTTGTGTGACCTCTTTCTAAGCCTGTTAGTTGTTTTTTTGTTTGTTTGTTTGTTTGTTTGGTTTGCTTTTTTTTTTTTTTTAAGATTTTATTTATTTTTGGAGAGAGGACCGGGGAGGGATAAAGAGGGAGAGAAAGATCAATGTACAAGAGAAACGTCAGTTGGCTGCCTCTCTCATGCCCCCAACTAGGAAAACTGGGCCACAGCTCAGGCCTGTGCCCTGACTGAGAATCAAAACCGGTGATCTTTTGGTTTGCAGGCTGGCGCTCAGTCCACTGAGCCGCTCCAGCCAGAGTTAGCCTCAGGTTTTTTCACTTCTGTAATGGGTGCCATGAGTTCTGCCTGCATTCTCTCTCCGGAGGATAAGATGATGTGTGGGAAATGGCTTGGCCAAAATATTAAAAGTACCCCATCAGTGTCAGTTGATTCTGTTAGGTATTTATTTTACATGATGGCAATTGACGGATTTTTTTGTCCCTGCTGAGGAAAATTGGGATTTAAAGCTAAGCTCACAAAGTATTCCTTGCATAAGGAGGCCTGAGAATCTCCTTCGCTCGTTATGCCCCTCACCTAGGTTTCTGCTTGGACACACAGGTTTTGTAAGTTACGACAATCCTGTTTCGGCTCAAGCTGCCATCCAGTCCATGAACGGCTTTCAGATTGGCATGAAGCGGCTTAAAGTGCAGCTCAAACGTTCGAAGAATGACAGCAAGCCCTACTGAGCGTGCTCCCCTCAGACTGGAGTGAGAGGGTCTCTGGTAAGTTGGGGAGGAGCACCTTGGTGAGGCGAAGCCCTAGGCTGTGTGTTGGCAGCCCCGGACCCTGATCCCTGCCACTCTCGCAGGCACAGCTTGCCCTGAAGACGCGGCTACTGCCTTCTGTGGGAGTTTCGCTTCGTACAGAGGACGAGTTTGTGCTTTGGTTTCCAGTGTTTTACTTTGGAGTTTAGGTGCCATATTCTGAGTTTTTTTCTTTATTTAAAGTTTGCTGTGTTTGTAACCAGTGTGTGTTGAGAAGGACCAACATCACACCGCCCTGGGGGAGGAAGGGGAATGGAGAGACATTGAAGAAGATCAGGACTTGCCCAAAACTACCCCAAGAGAGAGTACTGAGTGAAACCAAAAACTGACCCCCAGAATCTCCCCAAGTGCAAGAGTGGATGAAATGAGAACTAAGGTCCAAGAGCCGTGGTGGGTGGAGCTGGTAGGGGTGGTGCCGGAGAAAGGTGAGAGGGGCTTGATGTGCGGAAACTTCCGGAGCTGCCTTCCGTGGATGTACTGAGTTCTTGCTATCAGTTTTTCTGACTCTTGTCCAGGACTTCTGCCCCTCTTTCCCAAGAAAGGGCTAATAATTCTCTGGAAATAAAACCCCTGTTAAATTAGCCTGACATATGCAAAAAAGAGGGAGACATCACTGATTACTGTCTTTCCCAGCCAGCCACTGGTATTGATTTGGCCCTGCCTGGCTAGTGGCTCCTAGGAAGAACCAGCCAGTCAGAGTGGCCGCTTTTAGTTTATTTCAACACCAGGTTAGACCTTGGCCCATTTCTTACAGGTCCTTTTAGAGAAGGCCTCCAGGGAGGATACTCTGGTTTCCTTCCTTGTAGTTGACCACAGTGAGGAGTGTTCATTTCACCCCAAACCACCACTTTATCGTGAGGGCAGAACCAAGAAGGGCTTGTAGTGCCTGGCCGGAGGGGGCTTCTCTCCTGAGCAGAGTGATCAAAAGCCATCTAGTTGGGGGAGAGGAGCCTGCTTCTAGGTGTGCCTGTCCTTCAGGCCAGAGTGCTACATTTGCCAGAGACCAGCCAGCACTTAGTACTCAAGACAATGGAGAATTCTACACTCGCCTCCTTGTTGAGGTCCCCAGGCGTAGTGTTTTCACCAAGGCAGGCCCTTCTTCTACCCGCTCCCCCACTTCCTTCTGCTCTTGGGGACAAAGGAGACTGTGGGACGTTTACAGCCTCCATGTGGATTTAGTGTTCATTTACCTCAGTATTACCCTGTTCGTTCTTGTCCATGTGCTTACAGTGAGCTCCCTGCTGCCTCCCACAGGTCTGACTCCAGCTCTTGCCTGTGACCGCCCCCCCCCGCACCCCCCAGCCCCTGGGCTCTGCCTCTTCTGAGGGACGCTGTGGGCATAGGGAGCCAGGAAGGGCATGCTGCCGGGGAAGTGCGCTTTGGCACGGGCAGCCCTGTTAAGATACGACTCTCAGCGCCAAGGCCAGTGACTGGGTGCCTAGGGTCTTAAATTTCACACACATCAGTCCTGACCCCTAACAGCAGAGATGAGGTTAAAGGGGTTGGTTTGCTAGTAAGTCGGATGGGGACTCTCTCCTTGTCATGCTGTCTGTTTGGGTCGCAGACAGGGGTTGACCATCTTGCTGTTGTACAGGTAGTTGGTGTTGGATTATCCCATTGAAGCTGGGACAGCTGTTCTCTTCTCATAGTAATAACTTGGGTCTGTTGTCCTCTAAGGAACGTGAAACATACTTAAGCTGAACCACGTAAACTTGAATTCTGCACACTGGGTGAAATGTGTCCTGTGTTTCAAGGATAAAACTGTTCCAAAGGCTTCCAGGGTCATGATGGGATTTTTTAAATAAATGCAAAAAATAAAAATAAAAAAGAAAAAAGAAAACAAAAAAAAGAAAAAAAATGCTAGGTTGGGGAGGCGCTGTTCTGAATCCCAACCAGCTGGAATCAAGAATGTCGTTTCTATTTTTATAGAAGTTTTATACAGCTCCGGGGTGGAGAATATTTATTACCTAAATTATATCTCTGGAAAAGGCCAGGATTTTGTAGAATCCAGAATGTGATTGTTATACACACAGGGTGCTGTGTATGATTGAAACTACTGACTTTCTGTGGCCTGTTTGCAGCCCAGCCAATCTGCCAGAGGGGGAGGAATTAATGCTGTGAATTGGCGGAGGAGAGAGCTGTGCTCTCCAGGGCGCTGTGGTGCTGTGATCGCTAACCTTCTGTTATGTCTTCCTCCTTGGCCATCGTGGGGTTTTCCAAATCCCAGAACTCCACTCCGTTCCCACTTTCCCTTTTCTCTCCCTCCTCCCCCGGTTCACCATTATTGTCCACAGATTTGTCCTGGGCTCTGGGACCTTCAGAAACCCCTTTCCAAATGACTTGAAAGGCAAAGGTGTGATCAACCTGCCTTTGAAACCAGGCCCTGAGGTTTCATTCCTGCTTGTGGGTTCTCTTTTCTAAAAGGATCATTTGCCCCAGCAGGGCCCTGGGCTGCCACAGCGGCCAGCTGATGAGACAGGAGCTTCTGTCTGTTCTCGGCCCCAGCCCAGCGAGTTAGCGCGGCAGCACTGCCCTTGAGCACAGTTTTCTCCCCAGGCCAAAGAGGGTTTGTGAAGGCGCTGCTCCCCTGCAAGCCTCACGGTGTGAGAGTGTTCATTTTGGAGAGTGGAGACTCGCAGTCAAGTCTTAAGCAACCTTTTACTGTTGTGTGGGGGTTTCATTTTCATAAATGTGTTTTCTCCTGTAGTTTTTTGTTTGTTTGTTTGTTTCTTACTTGGGTTTCATCATGAAATTGATTTGCCTTGAATGCAGCTAGACACTGTCTCCTGGGTCCCACATGAGTGGCCAGGGCCTGCGTGGAAGCTAAGAGCTTGGATTTCTGGGAACAAAGGGCCATCCCCACAGGACTGAGGAGAAACCCTGGCCCCTCCCCTAAAGAGTTCTCCCTCCCAGGCTTCTCCTCCTTCCTGGGTCTTCGACAGGGAGTTGGAGAGGCGGAGGCCCTGCTCTCCCAGGGGCCTCTTCTTAGACGGGTTTGGACGCTTCAGGGGAAATCCAAGCCTTAGTTTCCCTTCTGTCTCTGGCAGTTGGATGTTTTCTTGGTGTCCTCCATGTCCTTTTTGACTTCTCCCTGTGTCCATTGTTAGCATGTGCAAAAGTTCCCTGTCATTGCCCAGCCCTGCCCCGCCCGCCTCCTCATTTCAGGGCTGTACACAGTGAGTGTTCCTGTTCTCTCTCTCTTCGTTTGGATGTATTGCTCTGTGTAACTCAGTGGGTCTCCCTCTTTCTGGTTTGTTTTTTTTTCTAGATTCCTGCCGTTTGTTCATCGTTGTGCCTAAAGCATGTCGATGTGGCGTCAAGTACATCGTCCAAATCCCTGTCTCTTCAGCTTCTCTGATGCTTGAACTCTCACCTTTGACCTTGTGTTGATCTTTGATGCTGATGTGTATTTTTATTATGTTTGTTTCTTTCTTTGTTTTTTCTTTTTTCTTTCCTTTTTTTTCTTTTGTGCTGCCAAATTGGTTTTGCTAGAACGACTGCTGAAGGGGAAATATTTAAACTTGCATTTGAATATAAAAAAATCTATTTTTCTAGAACTTCATAAGATAACCACTTGATTTTGTGATTCCAATTCTTTGTAATTGTCTTCAGAGCAGCCCTACTAGCACATACCGCGTGGTGTTTGTATTTCTGTGAACACACAGCCAGTCCGTTTCTAGGCTTTGTTTCTGTGTGCTTAGTTTTAAAGACAACTTTGAAGTAAACAATGAAATAAAAGATGTCACTGAAACCTTTGAGGCTCCTGAGCACATTTTGCTGATACAGTTTGTGGGGCTTGAGGAGACCGCATGTGTTCTTATTTTTGTTTTTCTGAGCTCTCAACTGCAGAGAACACCTGAACCCCCTTTCCTTTTTGACAGCAGGCTGCAGTTCGGGCCCCAGCCAGCCCTTTTCCTTTGGAGGGTCTTCCCTGCAGCCACCCTGCAGGGGCCTGCAGATCCCTCAGCCCCTTCCCTCCATGCTTGTTCCTACAGTCTCCACAGCAAAATGTGATGCTTTGATTTTTTTGTTTTGTTTTTGTATTGTTTTTGTGCTTTTGTTTGGAATTTTTTCCTTTCCTAGTAAGATTATGCCCAGAAAAAACAAGTTTTGCATGTTTCCTGCTGTTTCTTCACACCTTCTTATATATCACCTTCACCTCTCTGTTTTCTATAGTTTGTGCAAAAACTGACCGATTTAAAAGGGTTTCAAAGAAGCTGTTTTAAATTGTTGTGGGGTTATTTTTTCAAGATTGTATTGTTTTATTTTGAAGTGGCGACTTCCTCCTCTGTTGCCCTTCGAGCGTTTGCCTGTGCACTTAGACTGTCTCCTCGTGTGGCCTCTGGCCTTTGGCAGGGCCTCCAGGAGGCCGGCTGCCCTGTCGGACATGGGCTGGGAGGGTGCCAGGAGAGGCATGAGGAACAGAGGTAGAATCCAGAAGGTGGCTGCGGGTGAGCAAGAGGCTTAGCATGTTAAGGGTAGTGAGTATCCCTCGGTCCAGAGGAAGGAGGGTGCTCTCCACCAGTCAGAGGAGGCCATCTGTGCACTAAGTGGCAATATACCTGCCCACGTTTTTCCTAGGTGACAAGCACAATACTACAGTCTTCACACTGTTTACAGCCCTGGCCACCAGCTACCCCACACAGGCTCTTCACCGCACCTCTGCTCTTGCTCAGCTAGTGGGATGGGATAAGGACAGGGATTTGTTTTTTAAAACTGGGTGAAGAGCCAAATAGCTACTGTCCCTGGATGCCAGGCAAGCCAGTTCCTTGGTTCCCTGAAGGGAACTTGCCCTCTTCTCATGTGGCACCATCCACCCCCAGGGTCTCTAAGGGCCTGAGTAAGAGTGCGAGTGGTGAGGGAGAGCCTAGAGGAGGTGAGAGGTCACAGGATGGGTCTGTGGAGGTAAGAGGTTGCAGAGGGAGGAGTTTGTGAGAGATCCCAGCCAGAGAGCTAGGCTGCTAGTGGGTGGAGGAGCTGGGAAGCAGGATTGTCCAGGGAAGGGTGGAGAGGGAGGGGTAGCCAAGGGCCCAGGGAGGGGGTGGGGAAGGTAGAAGCACTGTTAACATCATCCATGCTGGGGCTGATGAAGGAAGGGATCCCAGCAGAATTTCTGGTCTGGGACCCAGCAGGTGGCCTAGTATTATGCTTGGGGCCACTTCTACTGGAAGGAAGGGGCAGCCAAATGAAGGCCCAGTGTATGGTAGACTCCTTAATTTCCTGGAAGGGGCAGTTGGATGGAAAGAGGCCAGGAACCCCAGCCTGAGCAAGACTGCCGTGCACCCCACAGTCTGACTGCACAGAGCCGCCTCTGTTGGCGAAGGCGCTGAGGCCCCCCTTCCTGTGTGTCAGAATCCGTGTTTGCCAATGTATTTTGCTTTCAATTCCAAGAGGAGCTCTGGGAAAACCTGTGGATAAAACCAAATGCCAAACGTTGGACGTTGTTTCCTTTTCCTTTTCTCTCTCTGATTGTTTTAATTGTTCTGTGGTGGTTTTAATGGATTTGAGACCCTGGAGCGGCAGCTGCCTTTCTGATTTCCAGCTGCTTTTTGTGAATAATTTAAAAAGAAAAAAAAAAGAAACTTTACATTTTGGAGACAAACCTGTGTGAGTTTTTTATTGGTACAAACGTTGTATTTAACACTAGGGGTTTTGTACAGTTTTTTGCCTTTTCTACTAGAAAACAATGTAAAGTGATTTCACAATGTGAAGAGAAAAAATTGCCACTATGACCAAACGCACAGTCTGTTCTGCAGCAACAACGGGATTCAATCAGCTCAAAGTCGCGATTCAGCCGTAGAAATGCTTTTCCTTTACCTTGTTTGAGCTTTTCCTTTCTTTCCTGTTTTGATTTGCAAAAGAAAATGTCTTTTTGTGTGAACTTGTGTTGTACTATGTAGAAAATTATGGATTTTACTTTAATGGTTTAAAAAAAAAAAAGGCAAGAAGAGCCCTTGTTGCTTTTCTGACCTGATCACAGAGTTTGTGTAGTGGATTAAAAAAGGAAAAAAAATGTTACAAGTTTGGAGCGAGGGAGTATGTGTTTAAAAAGAATCGCCTTCCTTTTTTTGTGTGTTTTTCCTTTTGTCCCAATGGGGAACCTAAATCTGTTTTAATTGCACAGACACACGGACAAAAAGTCATTTTGTATCTGCCAAGTGTGGTACCTTCCTTTGTTTATTTGCTATTAAACTGTTTGAGAAGAACTGGTGTTGTCTTCAGAGTTGTTGATTGTTGGGGCGGGCGGTGGGTTTGGGGGCTGGTGGTGTCGGTGGCCTTCCTGGAAAAGGGGTGGGCCCCCAGGTTTCACTTTGATGTACCTGTCGGTTTGCAGCTGAACCCACCAAAGGCTCCTGAAAGAAGATAATATCTCCCAGAAAGCTGCCTTCTCCATCATCTGTTCTTTTGCAGTAACCCTGCTAACACAGAAACACCTCAAAACTTTTTTGGTCTTCTTAATTTTCATACTGCTTTTAATCCCAGTAGTGGCTGCCACACTGCAGAATTGGCCCAAACCTGTGAGTGCAAGTCTCCCTAGGCGGTGGAGTTCCTGTGCCAGGGAGGCTGCCGGCCAGCGACGAGTCCAGAGCGTGGCCTTTACCGCCGCAGCCCAAGTGGGGCAGCTTCCTTCCCCTTCCCTCTGCCCTCAGAACAGTCACAGCCGGGCATTTCTAAGGTTCCTGAGCTTCACTGTTCATTAATTCTAGATTCCTCTCCAAGGGAGGTCCTACATCAGGGCCTCCTCAGTCCTCGGTGACTGGTGCAGCCACTGGACCAGGAGTTCGGGGCCCTCCTCTGGGAGGCCAGGCCCCACCCTTCTCACTACGGGCCCTCTGGGAGAGGGCCGTGTCTGGGGCAGTACTTCCCAGCAGGGTCACACTGAGGACCCGCCTGTGCAGGGTTCAGTGGACATAGGGGTTCTGAATGCAAGTAAACTAGAATATTGCTTTGTCATTTATAATCATTAGAAATACGTGTCACTAGCCCTGGCCAGGAGGCTCAGTTGATTGGAACATCATCCCTGCACCAAGAAGGTTGCAGGTTTGATCCCCATTGAGGGCACATAGGGGAGGCGCTGACAGATGTTCTGTCTCACATCAATGTTTCTCTCTCCCCGTCTTCCCCTCTCTAAATCAGTAAACATCTTTGGGTGGAGGGCTTTAAATACATGTATGTAACTAAACATCAAAACTTCGTGTTAATAGGCGGTGATCATCCTAGCTGCTAGCGTTCATTGACCACAATCCCAGTGCTGTGGGAAACACCTGGTACACATTTTATGTTTGTCTTTTTTCCCCCTCAAAGAAGATCCTTTACTGAGACCTACTTCAAACATTTCAGTCTTGATATTTGAAGCTCTGAATAAACTTCAGCTCTGTTGACTCTCTGATGGCCGAGCTACGTAAAGTCTTCACAGTGGCAGAAGCACTCCCCACCGTGTTCCAGTCTTTACAACATCCCTGGAAAGGAGCTACCGTTCCCACCCCTGTTTTGCAGATAAGCAAACAGGTTCAAAGGCACTGGGCTGCTCACTAGTACATGGCATGCACCGAGAAAAAGCCAGGCCTGCCTGACTCCCCAGCCCTTCCGTGTAACCACTGCTGAGGAGACAGCTCAGTAAAAGCCAGTGGCTGTGCTCTAGGCAGCCTGTGCGGCCCCACTGCACGCAGCTTGTCTTCTAGGCTGTAATGAAAGGAGCTTGGGGGACCCTGCGGTTCTGTGGCTCCTTTGGGTGGTGAATCATCACAGCTTGCCCTCCTTAGAGCAGCCGTCTTGGCGTTCAGGGGTTTCTCCGGTGACTGGGTGCTCCCGGGACACCGCTTCCTGAGAGAACTGGGGTGTCACTCCTGCCGCACGATTCTCTCCTAGACTTGGCACCACCGAGACTGTTTGCCTCATGTTTGTTTTAGCTTTTTTTTGTTGTGGTAAGATAACATGTATAAAATTTTCTGCTTGAACCATTTTAAGGAGGCATTCAGTGGCACTCAGCACACGTGCAACATCATGCAGCCATCACCACCTGATTTTTTTTTTTTCCAACGTTTAAGTGTCTCTATTTCCACGTGGGTCGGTGGCATTCAGTACATCTGGTTAAGGTAATGTTGCTTCTGAGTATCCCCAGAAGGAAAACGGGCGGCGGGGCGGGGGGGGGGCATGTAGATACTACTTTTAGTTAATGTGCACATTATAGGGAACAATTTGTGCCTCGCTGGAAAACTGCATTTTCCGTGGGGACTATTTTTACACCTCTTAAGATGTAGAAAACAGACGGTAATGCACAAATAGTTCTTTTTTTATTTAATAATTTTGTATTTTTATTACCACTTAGTCCCCTTATAACCCCCGCCCCACAATCACCACACTGCATCCATGGCCACCCCCCGCCCCCCCAGTAGCCGTCGTCTCCTCTCCATTTATGAGTCTGTCTCTGCTTTGCTTGTTCGTTCAGTCTGTTCATGAGATTCCACATACGAGTGACATCATATGGTATTTGTCTTCCTCTCGCTGACTTATTTCACTTAGCACAATGTTCTCCAGGTCCATCCATGCTGTCGCAAAGGGTAAAACTTTTTTACAGCCAAGTGTTCCACTGGGTAAATGTCCCGTAGCTGTTTTATTCACTCATCTACTGATGGACACTTGGGCTGCCTCCATGTTTTGGTGATTGCAAACAATGCTGCAGTGAACCGTAGGGGTTCTTTCTAGTGTGTTTTGGGTTCCTTTGGGTATATTCCCAGAACTGGGATCTCTGAGTCCAAGGCAGATCCATTTTTAATTTTTTGAGGTATCTCCACACTGCTTTTCCACTGTGGCTGCATCGTTCTGCAGTTCCCACCACCTAATGTTTTAAAGCAACTTGCCATGCACTTTTTTCAGCTTCAACTCATCTGATCATTAGTATTTGTGAAATCTCTGAATAATATGACTCCAAAATTCATGTTAAGCTACATAACCACCTGTATATATGTAAAGTGTCCATTTTGTGCCGTTGCAGGGCTGCATGCACGCTTAGGGCAATCGGGCCAGAATGAAGAAGCCGTGGATTCCCTTCCCAGAACTGTTTCCTCTGTAATTAGAGGGCGGTTGAACCTGAAGTTCTCTCTCATTCTAGCACGGACCTTCTTAAATGGCAGTGCAGTTGGCCATGACTGGTGTAGTTCGGTTGGGCGTCGTCCCACAAAACAAAAGGCCACTGGTTCAGTTCCAGGTCAGGACACGTGCCTGGGTTGGGGGTTTGGTCCACAGTCGGTGTACATACAGGAGGCAGCTAATAGATGTTTCTCTCTCATGTCAACAGTTCTCTCTATTCCTCACCCTCTTTTAAAAAAAGTTGAAGTATAATTAACCTTTACTAGCTTCAGGCGTACAACATACTGATTCCATATTAAGTACGTTATGAAGTGATCACCACAGTAAGTCTGCTTACCTTCTGTCACTGTACAAAAGTTATTACGGTGTTATTGGCGGTATTCACTAGGCTGTTATCACATCCCCATGCTAGCGCAGATTTTTCTGTGACTCAAGATCAAGGTGATCCAGATCTTCTCCAGGTTTCTGCCTTAGAACTCTTGAGATAGAACATCGTGGGAAAATAGAATGTTAAGTACAACTTGAATGTCTTCCCATTTAACATCATACTTAAGAGGTGGCTGTTTTTCTTTAGAATTTACAAAAAGGAATATGCCAAAATGACTTTTTAAGTTTTTAAAATGTAGACTTGTGCATCTTTATATAGTCATATGGCTGTGTCTTCCTTTTAAAAACCAACATTCAGGTGCTGACTGGGTAGCTCAGTCGGTTAGAACATCATCGCAGTATGCCAAGGTTGCGGGTTCAATCCCCAGTCAGGGCACATGCAAAGCATCAACCAGTGACTGCATAAGTAAGGGGAACAACAAAGCATTGTCTGTCTGTGTGTGTATGTGTGTCTCTCCCTTCCCCACCTCTTTCCCTCCCTCCCTCTCTTCCTCTCCAAAATCAATTTTTAAAAAACATAAAAACTGACAGTCACTACTTTTGAATAGACTCAGTACCACCCTGCCCCCCCGCCTCCATTCCTGGTTCCTGGCTCACCGTGGAGAAAGCATGTGCAACAACTTCCTCGGTCAGCGCATAGCGTCCCCGACTCTCCCAGGTCCTGTACGTGCTGTGCCCACCTGAGCATCTCGGTGCCTGATGAAGAAAAGCCTTTGGGAAGGAAATAAAAGCCCAGGTTGTCCCCTCACCTCCGGGAAAGTCAAACGTGTCGTAACAGCCCTCCCAGGACAGATGGTGGAAGGCGTCTCTTTTTGTTTTTGCACTTTCTCTGTTTTTCAAGCATTTTTTCTCTCTCAGGAGTCCTTTCCAACCCCCACTGGCTGGGGTTCTGTTTCTTTTGTATGCGCTGACTTTCTCTTCACTGATAAAGGCTCCAGCTGTAGGGATGGCTGTTGGTTTTTAAATCACAATCAACCTTGCAACCTTGCAACGGGAAAGCCACCCGAAGCCCGAGTTGGTGTTGTGCAGCCACGTTACGGAGATTCGCACAACTCTGCAATTTGCCAGCCTAGAGCACACGGGCATCGGTGTTCAGCATCGTGCAGCCATCGCCACAGCCTGATTTCATCGCCCCCTAAGAAACCCCCGTCCTCATTAGCAGTCACCCCCATTCCTAGCCCCTGGCAACCACTCATCTTTCTGCTCTAAAGATTTGCCTTTTCTGGGCGTGTCCTGTCAACGGAGCCATACAATACGCGCTTTTGTGGCTGGCTCTCCCCGAGCCCACCTCCTGCGGCCTGTTCTTTCCCTTCCCTCCTTGAAAACTGCCCAGCAGTGGCCCTTGTTCCACTTGCTGCTGCCATTCCGAGCGCTTCTGAGTGTGTCTCCTCGCCCCCCAGCCACGGTTCTGCAGCCAGCCTGTCCCTGCCACTTCTCCCAGCTCCTGTTCACCTGCTTCATCATCTGCCACGTGTGGATCTGGCCATCTTGTATGCCTGCCTGCACTGTCCACTACGGTGATCCCCTAGCCACTGTAGCTATTGGATAAGCGTCATTCCTCAACTCACTGTGAAGCCACATGTGAGTAGTGGCTTCCGTATTGGACATAGAACACATCCATCCTCGTAGTCAGTGATGGGGTCACGGCTGTTCCAGACAGTTGCTTGGCTTTTAAGAATACATACTTCCAGCCCTGGCTTGTGTAGCTCAGTGGATTGAGCGCGGGCTGCAAACCAGGCATCGCAGGTTCGATTCCCAGTCAGGGCACACGCCTAGGTTGCAGGCCATGTCCCCCAGCAACTGCACACTGATGTTTCTCTCTCTCCCTCCCTTCCCTCTCTAAAAATAAATAAAATCTTAAAAAAAAGATTAATTAAAAAAAATATGTACTTCCTACATTTATGAGTCACGGTCACTGTACTAGTGCAGCAACTGACAGCACAGGGCGGTAGAAACTGAGGCACAGAGAAGCCGCAGCTCTAAGTAGCAAAGCTGGGTTTTAACCCGGGCCCCTGATGGAAGTGCCTGCGGAGCCCGTGCCTTAGGGAGTGCCAGTGCAGCCGGGGTGCCTGGGGGAAATCCCACCTCTAGGATGGAGCTCTGTGAAGTCCACGACCAGACCAGCTGCCACTGACCGACCATGCCTTAGTCTTCACTGGGGCCCCGGGGCTCGCAGATCAATATTCTGGCCATGGTTAGTGAGTGAGTAAATGAACAAATAAATACCAAAAAATAAGTTACTTTTGTAAGCTTCCCAACTAGGGCGCTTCCGGCCCCACAGCCCACGCACACTACATTGGAGTTTTGTTGAGAAATTGCCACCCACTTCAGGAAAAAGGGGAGTGACTTATTTTTGTACCTCGTTTACAGATTGTTAGCTCCCAGCTCGTACCCCAGTTCTTCATAGGCCTTCAGTGGCCGTGAGATAAAGGGCAGCCAAGTCCCTTAGAGCCACGTGACAGGGATCCTGCTGCCACGGCTTCTGAGGCGGATCACCAGGGTCGGTCCTCTGGGAAGTGGGTGCCGCGCCTGCTCTGCGGGCCCTCTGCTGCTGGAGGGGCCCGAGGGAGCAGAGCTGCCTGTGGCCCTCCGGCACCTGGGGCTTCCAGGACACTGTGACCTTTTTAACAAGTCATTTGAGGGTTTCGGGGGTTTTTTAATGGAAAACGTTAATGTAGTTATAGAAGTGGGGAAAGCTTATGTTTAGGAACCTCTTTTTTTTTTAAGATTTATTTTTTTAGAGAGGGGGGAAGGGAGGGAGAGAATCATTGATGGGTTGCCTCTTGCATGCCCCTGTTCCCCCAACCGGGGACCTGGCCCACAATCCAGGCATGTGTCCAGACGGGGAATGGAACTGGCAACCTTTCAGTTCACAGCCCGGCACTCGGCCCACAGAGCCACACCAACCAGGGCAGGTCAGGAGCCTGTCAATGTTAACACGCTGGCTGTGTGACCTTGAGGAAGTGACATGATTCTCAGCCTCAGACTCCCAGCCTGTCCGATGGCAGTGAAAACGCCCACCTCACAGGGCTGGGAAGAGGAGAGAGTGTCCCAAGCCAGCACTTGGCACAGTGCCACCCTGGCAAGCACTCATCCAAGTTGCTAACGACCCTAAATAAATGTAAGAAGTGAGCGTTTCCCCAGCTCCCACAGCCCATTGATCACTTAAACAGATGGCGTAGGTAGCCTTCCAGAATTTTTCTATGTACAAAAATATGTGCATATGTAATCTTTGTTAATAATAAAAATGAGATCATGCCGTAACGCAGAATGTTCTGCAGCTTGCATTTTTTCAATTACTATGTCAGAGCGCCCTTCCGTCTTGGGCACAAACACCAGTTATTGACAACTTGCATCTTCACAGGCTACATAGGATTTCCTGCCTTCTCAACCGCTCTCCTATTGGACACCGGTTATTATCTAGTTTTTTCACTGGTATAAATTCTAAGAGCTAATTCAGGGAAGGTTCAGGAGGTTCATCAGAGGGATATTAGTTTAGTGTCTTGTTTTATTTTGCTTCTTTATTTTTTTTAAGATCTTATTTATTCGTTTTTAGAGAGAGGGGAAGAGGAGGAGAGAAACATCACTGTGTGGTTGCCTCTCACTCGCCCCCTACTGGGGACCTGGCCCACAACCCAGGCATGTGCCCTGACTGGGAATCGAACCAGCGACGCTTTGGTTCACAGGCCAGTGCTCAATCCACTGAGCCACACCAGCCAGGGCCAGTGTCTTGTTTTCAAAGCAAGTGCTTATTTTATCTCATTTGGTTTTCACAGAAACCTTACCAGAGAGGCGATACCCCATTTACAACTAGGAAAACAAATTTGTCGAGAGGAACAGGCTTCCCAAGGATCCCGCTAATCATGGCAGAGGGGACCTAGGACTGTCCCCTCCAGTCACACTTCTCTGTCATGCTTCGGGAGCAGAAGCTGCAAATGCAGGTGTCTGCAGGGGCCTGGGCGGGTGACGCCAGCAGGTGAAAGGCCAATCTAAGATGACAGGTGACACTTGGCTTCAGCCTCGAGGCGAGAAGAGGGAGCAGCGGAGGCTGTGGGCCAAAGAGAGAAGTTCTTGCTCGCTGGCCACTTGGCTGTTTGACAGAGAATCACAAACCCCGCTTGCTGGAGCTTCCGTCTCCAAGAAAAGCAGGAAAGGCAGGTTTTTCTGTGAAATCTGCCAGAGGGCAGATGTAGCCAGCCAACTCGGAGCTCTTCTGCCCTCGCGTGCGGATTGGGGCCCCTGGTCGGGCCCAAACTTTACTTTCTACTTGTGGTTATAAAGCAGGGACCTAAAATGCAAGGTGTGGTTGCTGGTAACCTACACTGCAGTCACCTGAGGGCCCTGCTGTCTCTCCCTCCCTGAGAGGTTAAGTGGCCCATTTAAAAAGAAAAGACTAGCACTGGCTGGTGTAGCTCAGTGGATTGAGTGTGAGCTATGAACCAAAGGGTCTCTGGTTTGATTCCCAGTCAGGGCACATGCCTGGGCCCCTAGTGGGGGCCAAGTGAGAGGCAACCACACATGTTTCTCTCCCTCTCCTTCTCCCTCCCTTCCTCTCTCTAAAAAAAATAAATAAATAAAATCTTAAAAAAACAACAACAACAAGCCACAGTTGTTCTTCCCTATAAAAATAAATAAAAAGAAAAGACCACTTTATTTTGTGGCTCATCCTCCCACCTTCCTTTTGTCCACCTTCATTGCTGGGCACTGGGGAGCAAGCCCTGACAGTCCCCCGTCTCCCGAGCCACCTGTGCATACGTGACGTCGGCCCACCCAGGCCAGAGCCTTGGAGAACATGCCCCGTGGTGAGCTGCGTGTCGGGTAAAGACCGCGTGGTTGAGCTCCCCTTCACTTCTCTCCCTCTCCCTCTCCTCCGTCCTGGGTCAGCAGCGTGGTTAAAAGTGGGACCCCGAGAGTCACACTCTGTGGGGTCCGGTCCCTGCTCTGTCTCTTGGTAGCAGTGTGGTCTCCGGCAGTTCACCTTTCCACCTGTGCCTCGGTTTCCTTATCTGTGAACTGGAGGCAGTGCTTAGCTCAGGGAACGTTGTCACTCTTCTCTTCTGTCACTTTGCCAGGGGCTGTGCAGGCACTGGTGGCACAAAGGGAAATGACAGCGCTTGCCCTAAAGCAGCATGACCTTGACCTAAGTGTGCACCACAATCAGCAAAAAGCTGGTGACTCTGGGGCAGCGGAAGCCTTTCTCCTGCCAGGTGTTCAAGTTTTGAAATCTTTAGAGTTCCCAAGTGCCCCGAAGCCTGGGTTCTCCGACTCCTTTGGGGCGCCGCTGCAGACCACCCGCCTCCTTTTCTTCCTGCCAGAGACGGCGAACTCGGGCCTGGATGACTGAGCCAGAGAGAACCTGCTGGCTCTTCAGCCCTCCCCCCGTCGTCCAGCTTCCCTCTCCTCTGGCAGTTGGGTTGGTTCACGCCAACCCAGACCCACCTTCCAGATGAGAGGCAGACCCCGGGCAGCTCTCCTGGGCAGAGCCTCCTCTTCCTGTGGTCCAGGTTCAAGTGCACTTGCCCCTGGAGGGGCCCAGTGGCCTTGTCCAGTCCATGGGCCTACGCCTACATCCTCTCTACCTCTGCTGAGCCATGACCCTGGGGTGGGGACCCCTGGGCTCACTGTGACCCCATTCATACGAAATGTTCGGAATAGACAAACCCACAGAAAGAATGTGGCCGTGGGGTGTATTAACCACTCAGGCTGCCGTACAAAGGACCACAGACCAGGGGGTTAGACAGAACACGTGTATCTTCTCTCATCTCTGGAGGCCAGAAGTCCGAGAGCAAAGTGTTGAAAGGGCTGGTTCCCCTCGGAGGCCTCTCCTTGGCTGCCAGGTGGCCGTCTTCCCCAGTGTCTGCACGTGGGCTTCCCTAAGGGTCAGTGTCCTGACCTCTTCTCACGATGCTGGTCACACTGGGTTAGGGCCCACTCTCGTGGCCTCGCTTGGCCCCTTTAAAGACGGCGTGTCCGAATCAGCCACGTTCTGAAGTACTGGGGCTGAGACTTCACCATGAGGAGGGAGGTTAAGGGGGCACACAGTTCAGCCCATAACACAGGAGGAATGGGGAGTGACTGCTGATGAATACAGGGCCTCTTTTGGGGTGATGAAAATGTTCTCGAGTCGGTGGTGATCGGTGCTGCAAACCGCTGCCCCACCCCAAAGGGGTGGACTTCACCTGGTGCAAAAAGGAGGTTGGGTTGCCGAGGGAGGGAGGGGAGCATGGGGTGTGACCAGCCGGCAGGTTGGCAGGGGGCCGTCACCGAGGACCCCCCGAACCCCAGCAGCCCCGGCACTTCAAGTGTCTGCTCCCCGCGGAAGACCTTGCCCTTCTCCACAATGTCCGGCTTGAACGCTCACTACTACAGACCCTTCCAACTGGGATTGGAATCGGGACAGTTTGTTTGTTTGTTTACTTATTTACTTATTTATCAGTCTTCACTTGAGGACATGCTTATTGATTTGCTGATTTTCGAGAAAGAGGAAGGGAAGGGGAGAGAGAGGGGAAGAGAAACGTTTACACAAGAGAGCAACATCAATTGGTTGCCTCTGGTGCGTGCCCCGACTGGGACCGAACCCGCAACCCAGGCCTGTGCCCTGACCGGGACTTGAACTCATGACCTTTCGGTTTACAGATGATGCTCCAGCTAACTGGGCCACACCCACCAGGGCGGGACACTTTCTAAACCTCCAAGGGCCGACCCCTTCCCGGGTGGGCAGTTAGCCGTGGGGCAGACGCAGCTCAGAATGACCTCTTACTTACCGACACACGGGGTGTCCCTGTGTACCAGGCACTGTTCTAAGTCCTGGTCAAGCGGTGTGCCAGTTAGCTCCTCTAACAACCCAGTGAGGTAGGTACCATTTCAAAGCCATGCTGCCCACACAGCCGATAAACAGCAGAGTCAAAATTTGAACCCTGGCAGCCTGGCTCCAGGGCCCATTCTGTTACCCATGACTACGCTGCCCTGTAACAACCGTACGAGTTAGGGTTTATCAGCCTGTTGTCCTAATTTTACAGATGAGGACACTGAGGCCCAGCAAGGTCCGTGACTTGGCGGGCTCACACCATGAGTTAGGGTGTTGGGAATGGTGTGGGCAAGTGCATGTGGGTAAGTGGCCCTGGTGCCTGGGAAACCACAGGGACAAAGCCTGGGGGCAGGTGGGTCTGGCGGGGAGGCGGTGGTGTGGGAGAGGCAGGGCTCAGGGCTGGGCACCGCCCCTGCCTCCCGCCGCCTGGGTGCCCAGGCTCAGCCCTGCTTCCCCCAGCTCTCAGTCCACCCCCGGAGGCAGCTCCTTGGCAAGGCTGCGGGACAGCCTGCACTGCCAGGGGGGTCAGGGCCAGTGTCATGGGCACCAAAGAGACAGCCAAGGGGCTGTGCAGGGGCAGGGTGCCAGCGTCCCTGGGAAGCCACCTCCCAGCTTGGGGTGGGGTGCGGCAGAAGCCCTCGTGACCTTGCGGCTGACATTCCTTAGTGGCCACGTGGCCCCAACTGGCAGGGACAGCTGCAGACAGGGGCCGGACCAGCTTTGTTCCCAGGGTGGCACCGTTCTCCATCAGGCCTCACTCGACTCCTGCCTAGTGCTGCTTTCCTTCCCAGAGCTCAGTGGGTAGCAGGCACTGTGGGTCCCCCACCATGAGAGTTTAGAGGCAGCGAGCCGCCAGAGTCTGTCTGCGTGGTCTGCGGGGCTCCGGGAGGATGGGACAGGACCAGACGAAGCAGCAGATCGAGAAGGGGCTCCAGCTGTACCAGTCTAACCAGACGGAGAAGGCGCTGCAGGTGTGGACAAAGGTGCTGGAGAAGAGCTCGGACCTCGTGGGGCGCTTCCGTGTGCTGGGCTGCCTGGTCACGGCCCACTCGGAGATGGGCCGCTACAAGGAGATGCTGAAGGTGGGAGTGCCTGCCGCTGGCGTAGGAGGGTGGGGCAGGGCCAGGTTCCGCCCAGGCTTCCCAGCCTCCCTCCCACGCCTTCCTCCCACGTCCTCAGGCTTGCCTAGTCCCACGAGCTAGCAGCCTGGGACCAAGGCTCTGAATCCACACCTGACGCCCTGGGTTTTTGATGCTGAGTCTTGGCGTGGAATTCAGGCTTGTGGCCTTGAACTTCAGGGTTCAGGGGGTCTCGAGGCCAGGAGTCTGGGTTCCAGACTTCCTGTTTGGGGCTCTGGGTCGGAGTCTGGGGGGCACTGGCTCCAGGTTTGAGGTGGGGTAGGAAAGGTGAAAGCTCTGGGTCTGAGCTTGGGAGGCGGAGGCTCTAGGGCTGAAGGTTCCAGTCTGTGGCGGGGAGCAGAGAATGCTCCTGAGGCTGGATGTGGAAAGGTGGGGTCTAAGCTTCCGGGTATGAGGCTTGGGCGGGGGTGGAGGCTCCAGTCCGAGCTCAGGCTGACAGCCGCATGCCCACCACCCCTATGGGCAGTTTGCCGTGGTGCAGATCGACACCGCTCGGGAGCTGGAGGATGCCAACTTCCTCCTGGAGAGCTACCTGAACCTGGCGCGCAGCAACGAGAAGCTGTGTGAGTTTCACAAGACCATCTCCTACTGCAAGACCTGCCTCGGCCTGCCTGGGACCAGGGCGGGCGCCCAGCTCGGAGGCCAGGTCAGCCTGAGCATGGGCAACGCCTTCCTGGGCCTCAGCCTCTTCCAGAAGGCCCTGGAGAGCTTCGAGAAGGCCCTGCGCTACGCCCACAACAACGACGACACCATGCTCGAGTGCCGCGTCTGCTGCAGCCTGGGCAGCTTCTACGCCCAGGTCAAGGTGTGCGCGGGCCCCAGGGGAGGGCAATGGTGGGGTCAGGCTCCTCTTGCATTCAGTCCTCCTGTTCAGGTAGGGTCAAGGAGGACGAGAGTCTGAGAATCCACGAGGGAAAACACTTACCCAGGGAGTAAAGACTGGGCTAGGAATGACAGAGTCAGGATTCGAACCTGGACCTGTCCGTCTGACTCTCTGGGGGAGTGGGAGGCTCCTATCTGAGCACGGGCCGGGAACCTGCTCTGCCATGCACCTGCTGTGTGACCCTGGACACGGCACCTCTCCTCTCCGGACCTCGGCAGGTGTATCTGTCTGTATGACAAGGAAGCGCAGGACCCACCGTCCAGCATGTTTGTAAGGATTCATTCATCAAATAACTATTGGGCATTTGCCGTTTCCCAGGCACTTTTGGCCTGGGGTGCCATATGGAGAACAGAGGCAAAGTCCCTGGCCTCAGGAAGCTTGCTCCCTAGTGGGGGGATGAGGATAAACACAAGTAAGTCATTTACATAGCCTGCTAGAAAGTGCTTCTTAGGAGGAGGGGAAACAGGGCAGGGGTGAGAGGTGCTGACCGGGTGCTGCAGCGTCAAACGACTGGGTGCCGGAAGGCCTCACAAAGGTGATGTTGGTGACTCGAAGATGAGAGGGTGAGCCATGCAGAAATCTGGGAAACGCGTGGAAAGAGGGAACGGCAAAGGCAAAACTCTGCCCTGGTGGAGCACACCTGTCATGTTCCCGGAAGGACGGAGGCCAGCACAGCTGCGGCGGGCAGGCGGTGAGAGGGGATAGGAGGTGGGGGTCACAGGGCACGGGGGAGGGGAGAAGGCAGGTCGTGAACGGGCTGATGGCTGATGGGGCCAGTGACCGCAGGCTCCTGGTCCTGAGCCTTTGATCTTTTTCCAGGCTGCAGGTGGCCCATGGCAGGTGTGAATACCTGGCACGTAGGGGATGCCTGGGAAACCTGGGGGTGAATGAGCACGCAGAAGGTTAGGAAGCTGAGCTGGGCTGTGAGGAAGTGAGAGTCTCCCAGGATGACACTGAGGGTTTTGTTTTCAGCGGCTAGACTCACAGGGAAGCCATTCAGTGAGCTGCAAGAGGATCGGAGAGAAACAGGGACATTTTCAAACCTTTTTTTTTATTGTGAAGACAATGAACCATACAGGAAAGTCGAGAGAGTAATGTATAAATCTCAATATATCTTTTTAGAATGAACAGTTATTAATATTTTGCCATGTTTTTTTAAAGATTTTATGTATTTATTTTTAGAGAGGCAAGGGAGGGAGAAAGAGAGAGAGGGAGAAACATCATTGTGCGGTTGCTGGGGGCCGTGGCCTGCAACCCAGGCATGTGCCCTGACTGGGAATCGAACCTGCGATGCTTTGGTTCGCAGCCCACGCTCAATCCACTGAGCTACACCCGCCAGGGCTGCCATGTTTGATGTATACATTTTTCTATTTTCATTTAAATTTTTTTCAGTTACAGTTGACATTCGGTATTATATTAATTTCGGGTGTACAGCACACTGGTTAGACATTATATGTCTTGTGATGGGATCCACCTGGCACCATACGTAGTTATTATGGTTATTGACTGTATTCCCTTGGCTGTACTCTACATTCACATGACTGTTCTGTAACTGCCAATTTGTGCTTCTTAATCCCTGATCAACGTATTTTTAACTGAAGTGTTCTGATATAAAATTATAGGCATCATGATATTTTACCCCAAAGTAGTTTAGCATTGCATCTCTGAAAAAGAGAGGACATTTTCTTAAATTTCTTTTTTTTTTAAGATTTTATTTATTTACTTTTTAGAGAGGAGAAGGGAGGGAGAAAGAGAGGGAGAGGAGTATCAGTGTGTAGTTGTCTCTCACATGCCCCCTACTGGGGACCTGGCCCACAACCCAGGCTAGTGCCCTGACTGGGAATCTAACCAGCGACCTTTTGGTTCACAGGCCAGTGTTCAATCCACTGAGCCATACCAGCCAGGATTTATATTTCTTATAAGGACACTTTCTTACATAATTGCAATTCTATTGTTATACATACCATAATGAACCTCTTTATCTTAAATTTCTGTTCTTTTCCTGAAAACATGCCTTTACCCTTGGCTCCTTTGATTTGGAACATAAGCAGGAGTTGTATATTATGTCTCTTATGTGGTAGAAAATTCCTACCCTCCCCTTTTATTTTCCATCATTTATTGAAGAAGTCAGTTGAACAGCCTTGTAGAATGTTCCGCCTTATTGTCTCATTGCTTCCCCAAGGAGTCCTGTAGTAATTGTTTCTTTATCTCTTTTCCTCCCTATCACCTGGAATTTAAAAATGACTTGTTTAGGCCCTGGTCGGGTAGCTCAGTTGGCTGGGGCGTCGTCCCAATATGCCAGGGTTGTGAGTTCCATTCCCAGTCAGGACACACGCAGGGACCAACCAGTGAGTGCATGGATGGGTGGAGCAGCGGATCGGCGTTTCTCTCTCTCTCTCGTAAATCAGTAAAAATACATACGTACACACATGCACACATGCACACACAATGACTCGGTTAGAGTGAGGTAGCACATTCTTGGTAAGGGTGCTGCGTGAGCAGTGCCGTGTTCTTCGTGTCACCAAGTGTCGGGTGTCGAGGGAGGAACTAACTACCTGACCCCTCCATTTCAGGGTTTGGTTTCTCCTTTTGTGATCAGCGGGTTAACTTGTAAGGTGACGCTGGCACCTTGGGAACGTCCTGTTCTGCCGTGACATTTAACATAATGGTTTTAGCGTCCACTGATGTTTGCTGCCTGCATTGATTCATTCACCTGAACTCTCATAAAACGGCCATTTCCAAGTTCTCTCTTTCCTGCTACAGTTATTACTGGGATTCCATGCAGAAGAACTTGTCCTGGCCTGTCAGGGCCAGCTGGTTACTTTGAAACACAGTCCCTAAAAGAAAGGCCGAGACACCGTGAAATACCTCCTCCTTTTCCTTAGTTACCGCTTTCAGAACAAGTTGGTGGTCACACTTACCTGATTGGCTCCGTCTTTTTGGAGTATCACTGTGAAATCATGGATTTTCTGTATAGTCAGTGTCCTTCAGTCAGCTGCAACCATTGTTCTTTTTGCTGCTCACGTGCTCTGACTTCAGTCAGCGGAGCCCCCAGTGCGCCCCGGTGCCCTTCGACAAGACCCACTTAGTCTTGGGCAGGATTCTGCTGCTTTCCGGCGCAATAAAGTGTCCCGGGCTCATTGTCTGTCTTCCTTGCCTCAGACCTGGAATCGGCCAGTCCCTCAGGTTGTTTTTAGTGAGAAACAGTATTTACAGGCAAACTGCGGGCTCTCAGCTCGCGCCTGGCTGCTGGCTTGTCATCGCTTCTAAACCTTTTCAGTTGCCAGGATGTGTCATGGTGATGTTTCCAATTCAAATCTAAGTTTCAGGATATAACTTATTTTAAACTTGATTCTCTTTTCTCTTAGACTGAAAATCTTGGTTTCTAACAACACAATTAAATGTGTTATCCTACAAAATACACAAAATAGTTTCAAAAGAGAATACCAATATTACTAAAAAAGTAAGTGAAGGAAGTTTAAGAATCCTTTGCTGTTTTTTGGATTTTTAATACATCCCACTATGGAGGAACTGTCCAAGTATATGTTCTGAGTTCATTTGAAATAACTTTTCTTTTTTTTTTGTTTTGTTTGACTATGAGGAGACATGTATCGAAGCTGTGGACAGTGAGACAAGGAACGGCTTAGCATAGAAGAAGCAACAGGAGAGCCCATGGGCTGCCTGGGCTCACTGGGAAGTCAGAGAAGAGGGGGCTTTGGGGACAGGGTCAGGGGGTCAGCCTGGGATGAGCTGCCAGCTGCCGACTGCCTGAGAGTTTAGGAGACACGTGCCTGTGAAGAGAGAAGTGGGGGTGGGGGGAGAAGAAAGGGAAGGAAATCTAAAATGAATTTTTTCTATGTGATTATAACAAATATAGTATTGATATAATGCAATATAGTATGATGGAATATATTATATTGCACTATATTATATGTAACATTAATATATTATAACAATTCTATTTTATATATATATCATTATCTTAATTACAATATAATAATATGCAGTTAGAGTGATTTATTTCTATTTTCTATTTTTAGAGTTTTTAAAAATTAGATTTATTTATTTTTAAAGATTTTATTTACTTGCTCTGGCTGGTGTACCTCAGTGGATTGAGCGCGGGCTGCGAACCAGGCATTGCAGGTTCGATGCCCAGTCAGGGCACATGCCTAGGTTGCAGGCCATGTCTCCCAGCAACCGCACATTGATGTCTCTCTCTCTCTCTCCCTCCCTTCCCTCTCTAAAAATAAATAAATAAAATCTTAAAAATATATATTAAAAAAAAGATTTTATTTACTTTATTTTTTAGAGAGGGGAAGGGAGAGGGAGAGAGAGGGAGAGAAACATCATGTGTGGTTGCCTCTTGCACACCCCCTACTGGGGACCTGGCCTGCAACCCAGGTATGTGCCCTGACTGGGAATCGAACCGGCAACTTTTTGATTTGCAGGCCGGCACTCAACCACTGAGCCACACCAGCCAGAACCAAATTTATTTTTTAAAAACCATAGAATATTTATATGGCTTCAAATTAAAAAGTACATAACAAAATGTGTATAAGGAACAGGTTTCTGTTGCAGTTACTGAAATTCTCTTTTGGTCACATTAGCTCAGAGGTGCTGGTAAGATATGCAGTGAAAGAGCAGAGAGGTTTTTACATGAAAGATCTGAAACAGGTGTAGCCGAAGGAGACGCGAGTCAAAGGAGATTGCTGGATTTTGATTTCTGTTTTCCCATCTTAAATGAGCTGAGACTCGCTGATAGGATTTGTCCCAGAGCCCCAGGAGGGACTCACACGGACAGGGGCAGGAGCCCTCCTCCTCGGCGGCAGGAGGGAAGCAGAGCGTTCCCAGGGTGGGTTTGATGAATAAGCCGCTTAACGGGGCTTCTCTCCACTCTCCGTTTTCCCAACGGAGTGTGAGGTGAGGTCGTCAGCCCAGAAGGGGCAGGTAGAAAGGCCGTTCGGAGGCTTGCAAAGAAAGAATGAGTGATTTCATTGCCTCAGTGAGTCCGTCCCCGTGTTCTTTTGAGCTGTGGCAATCAGTCCTGGGACCTTTGGAGAGCAGCTGCTGCGCTACTGGAGGCAACCTTGAGTGGGGTGGGGGTGGGGCTCTGCTCTCCCCCCACCCCCACCCTCTGCTCTCCCCCCACCCCCACCCTTCCATGTGTCTCTGAAGCTGACAGGCCCACTGGGACTGGGTGAGAAGGGACGCCAGCTGTACATTCTTGCCTTTTCATTCATTCATTCGGCAATATTTATTGCGTGTCTACTAAGTGCCAAGAACTGAGCAGTGGCTTGCTCTCCAACATCAGCAACCCAAGTGAAAATCCCTGAGTTCGTGGAGCCCACACCTTTGCACTGGCTGTTCCCTCCGCCTGGATCACTCTTTCCTGGGGCTCCAGAAAGGATGAGTCAACAGCCAGTGGGGTCTAGGGCCCCCTCGCTGCCAGAGAAGCCAGGGCCTACAGCCCTCAACCTTGGAGCAGCTCCTGACATTCAGCGTGCCCCTCCTACCCTGTCCCCTCCCTATGTCCCTGCAGGACTATGAGAAAGCCCTGTTCTTCCCCAGCAAGGCTGCAGAGCTCGTCAATGACTATGGCAAAGGCTGGAGCCTGAAGTACCGGGCTATGAGCCAGTACCACATGGCTGTGGCGTATCGCCTCCTGGGCCACCTGGGCAGTGCCATGGACTGTTGCGAGGTGGGGCAGCAGGGCAGGGGGTGAGTGGTGGTGTGGGCCAGGGTCTGGGGTGGGCCTCCTCCTTCCAGATCAGCCCCAAGTCTTGCCCCTTGTCCAGCCTTTCTATAGCCAAGCCCCTAAACAATGCAGGCCCCCCCCACAAACCTCTCTCCTTTCCAGTCCATTCTCAGGGGTGGGGCTTCTCTATGCCCCCCCCCCCGCCACTCATCCTCTGTGGGACACTTTAAATAGGAAGCAAGCCAGTCTCTGAAGTCCCAGTGACCTGGGCTCACATCCTAGCTTTGCCCCTTCGTAGCCAGGTGGCCCTGATGGAGTCGTTTCTGCCCTCTGAGCATGTTTCCACTTTGCTGGGTGCTGTGAGACCCCTCTGGTCTGGTGTGTGGGGCCTGAGAACCAGGATTGGTGTATTGGGCTCTGAGGACGTTGGTGATCCCTGGGCTGCCCATCAGAGGAGCCCTCCGGGTGAGGGCGCCCCAGTGGTGGGGGCAGGTGGGCAGGCCTGGGTGACAGGCCTCCCTCACAGGAGTCTATGAAGATTGCACTGCAGCACGGCGACCGGCCACTCCAGGCGCTCTGCCTGCTCTGCTTTGCTGACATCCACCGGAGCCGTGGGGACCTAGAGGTGAGGTCACTGGGAAGCAGGGGTTGGGGGTGTTGGCCAGCCCAGCCTGACTCCACCCCCACCGGCTGTTCAGACAGCCTTCCCCAGGTACGACTCCGCCATGAGCATCATGACCGAGATCGGAAACCGCCTGGGCCAGGTGCAAGTGCTGCTGGGTGTGGCCAAGTGCTGGGTGGCCAGGAAGGCACTAGACAAGGTGAGGTTGGGTCCGGTCCTGCGGCCCCCAGTGCTCCCAGAACTCCCAGCCAACAATCTGTGTGTCTGGTGCCGGGCAGGGCTCTTCCAGACCCTTTGTCTAGTGTCAGCCTCACCCCAGTCTCGGTGTCCCGAGTCAGCTTCCAGGCTAACAGGAGGCCCAGGCATTGCCCAGTCCCATGGCTAGTGAAGGGCCAGAACTGGGGTTTGAACTCAGGATGGTTTAGTTGTTTCCCATGATTTCACGCACCCTGTAAGACAGACGTATTTTTTCCCCTTCTGTATCTGAGTAAACCGAGGCAGGCGGTAGCTTGCCCACACAACTCTTGCTGTGGCAACCCCGTCTCTTCCCACTGCCTTCGTGCCCGCTGTCCACCCATGTTGCCCTCCCTGTGTATTCCCCGCCACCTTCCTTTCCCACGAACCAAGGCCTCGGTCAGACCGCTCTGTCCGCAGCTCTGGCCTGTGCTCACCTTCCAGGCCCTGGATGTCATTGAGAGAGCCCAGGACCTGGCCGAGGAGGTGGGAAACAAGGTCAGACCTGATTCCGTCTCCTGGGTCTGGAGTCAAGAGCCCAAGGTGGGACCTTGGGAGGGTGGGAAGGGCCCCTCAAGTCCACTCATGCCCTGATGCTCCCTGATCTCCAGGAGTTGCCCCAGCCACCCCAGCCCCAGCTGTTTCCCTCCAGAGTGCTTCGAAGGGCTGGGCAAGACTTCCGTAGCTCGGAGGATATCGGAAATCCTCAGGGCCTTCCTTCTTCTTCTTCTTTTTTTTTAAGATTCTTTAAATTTATTTTTAAAGAGAGGGGAGGGGACGGAGAAAGAGAGGGAGATAAACATCAGTGTAAGAGAAACATCGATTGGTACGCACTCTGACCTGGGACTGAGCCTGTAACACAGGTATGTGCCCTGACCTGGGATCGAACCAGCGGCCTTTTGCTTTGAGGGCCAACACCCAACCAACTGAGCTATACCAGTGAGGGCCTCAGAACCTTCTTGATGGTCATTAAAACTTCTAACAGTGACCCCCATTCACTGAGAGGTGGGCACCGTAGATCTCTTGTGGGCATCACCCCCAGGCCTCACTGCCTCCCTGCAAGATGGGTGGAGCGGCCCCATTTCACAGATGAGAAAAGCAAGGCTCAGAGGGGTGCTCAAGGGCCCACTGCCTGGTAACTGGCCTGTCTTAACTCCAAAAATGTATGGCCTCTCCAAATGTAATAATTGCATCCAATCCTTTAAGTCTTGAAAATAGGCTCAGTGTTTCTCCAAGTCTTCTAGAAGATGTGCATTCGCTGGGATCGGGTAATGGTCCAACTAAAATGCCAAATAAACGTGCCTTTGGCTTGGGTGTAGCCACTCAGGTTTACCCAAGTACTTAGGGCTAATCAGAAATGTTAATAAGCTGTTTTTGTTTTTAAAATTTTACTTATTCTTAGAAAGAGGGGAAGGAAAGGAGAGAAACATCAGTGTGTGGTTGCCTCTTGCACACCCCCTACTGGGGACCTGGCCCACATAGGCATGTGCCCTGAGTGGGACTCGAACCGCTGACCGTTTGGTTCACAGGCTGGCACTAATCCACTGAGCCACACTAGCTACAGTTAAATGCTAGCAAGCTATTGTTACAGTTAACTAATGAAAACAGGAAAACAATTATGGAGTCAACACAGCAGGTTTGGTCAATAAAACCCTTCAAAAACATGGTGTCCCCAGCTGGCTGTAGGGGTGAAGACAACTGGTCTCAGCACCCCCTCATTCTGCATGAGAGGACAGCAAGGCCCAGAGAGGGCAGGGCATCTTCCTTAGGTCCACCAGCCAGGCAGGAATGTGCCCAAGACTGGACCCCGTATGACCTGACCGCCTGGTGACCCCTCGGGGAGGGAAGCGGGACAGCCGCTCACCAGCGCTGACTCGGTCTCATCCCCTGCGCCCGCTCCCCTGTCCCTGCTGGCCCAGCTGAGCCAGCTGAAGCTGCACTGCCTGAGCGAGAGCATCTACCGCAGTAAGGGGCTGCAGCGGGAGCTGCGTGCCCACGTGGTGCGCTTCCACGAGTGTGTGGAGGAGACTGAACTCTACTGCGGCCTGTGCGGGGAGTCCATCGGCGAGAGGAACGCCCGGCTGCAGGCCCTGCCCTGCTCCCACATCTTCCACCTCCGGTGAGGGCTCCTGCGGCCAGGGCGGGGGCATGGGGGCCTCTTCGGGCACTCGAGGGCCTAGTCACAACAGTAATACCAACCGCAGACATGGAGTGCTTTCTGCGTCCCAAGTGTGCCTCAAAGCTTCCTGTATTTCGACTCACTGAATCCTCCCAGTGGCCCTGGGAGGTGGCCTTCCTTAAGGTCATTCTCCCCAAAGAGAATTCAGAGAGGCCCCCAAAAGGTCGTGGCATTCAGACAGCTGGAAGCACACCCTGTTTAGGCCAGTGCGGTGGGCAAGCAGCTTCGCAGGCAGGAGCCTGGGCCATCCCCTTCCCTTGGCACCTCCCATGCCCCTGCGGAGGGGAGGGTGGGGGAGAGGGGCCCTGGCCCAGGATGGAAGGACAGGCTTAGTGTGTGGACAGAGCCCTTTGCCTCCCAAGGTGCCTGCAGAACAACGGGACACGGAACTGCCCCAACTGTCGCCGCTCATCCATGAAGCCTGGCTTCGTGTGACTCTGTCAGCAGCCATGGGCCTCCACCTCACCTGCCCTGCTCCCGCTCCACCGTCACACCGGAGACCCCTGACTGGCCATGTCTAGGACGCCTGTTTACTCCTGGGAAAGCCACCGGGGCCTCCTTGGGCCTCCACCAAGGCCTGGAGCCTGCCCACTGCTGCTCCTCAAGGCCCTGCGCTCCTCCCCACCTCTTTGTACTTTGCTCTTTATAGAAAAATAAACCGTTTGTACCTGGTCCCGGCGATCCTGACTTTCCCTGACCGAGTTCCGAGAACGTGGGGGACAGTGGGGTGAGACACCCACATGGGCCTCCTCAGACACACGCGTCCCTCTGCATGTGTGAGTGCCTCCAGATGCCCTTCCACGTGCTTGGATGCCAGTGAGCCGGAGACAAAGAACCCTGTGGGGAGGAGCTGCTGTCATGCGGGGGTAGGTAGGAGGACGTGACCAACAGAAACGTAATAATCAAGCAACACAGAAAGTCAGCGGGAAAGATGGTATGGGTTGTATCCTCCAAAGTCCCTGTGTTGCAACCCTAACCCTGCCCCGTGGTGACTGCACGAAATGATAAGGCCTTTGAGGTGGAAATTAAGGTTCTACAAGGTCGTAGGGTGGGGCCCTAATCCATTAGATGAGTGCAGTTAGAAGAGGAGGAGGAGGAGACACCAGCGAGCTTTCGCTGTCTCTCCAAGATGCACAGACACAAGGTCGTGTGGGGACACGGGAGGAGGGCAGCTACCTGCAAGCCAGGAAGAGAGCCTTCCCTGGAAACCTGATTCGCTAGCACCTGGATCTTGGGCTTTCTAACCAGCAGAATCGTGAGGAAATAAATTTCTGTTGTTCAAGCCCACCCATTCTCTGGCGTTTTGTTATCGCAAAAGTAATGGCAAAAATGAGTGGACTGTTACAACAGTGCTGAGTGATCTGGGGCAATGAAGAATCGAGCAGTGTTCCTCTACCTCATCTTCATCCCTTTCCTTCTCTTCAGCCCTAACACCGTGAGGTGGGACAGAGCAAGACGGGCATCCTTGCGGAGAGTGG
The DNA here is from genome assembly GCA_004024845.1 of Tonatia bakeri. Lineage (NCBI taxonomy): Eukaryota > Metazoa > Chordata > Mammalia > Chiroptera > Phyllostomidae > Tonatia > Tonatia bakeri. The sequence goes on from PVIA01003807.1 coordinate 132,619, forward strand.
CTCGGTGCGGGGTGTTGGGGCCCAAGCAGTTGGAGCAGGTGCCCACACAGGGGAGGCTCCAGTGTGGGAAGGGCCTGCCTGGAGAGATAAGGGTGGCTGCGCATGTGGATGCCTCATTCTGGAGAGTCGGAGCCCATACGGGCTGAGAAACGAACTCAGAGGGCAAGGCCTGGTGCTGGGTATTGGAACCAAGCAAGGTGAGGAGGACACCATGCAGATGGGTGGCCAGGAGTGGAGCCTGAGAAGGGCGTCTACACGCAGGGCAGCCTGGTACGGAATGTCAGAGCCAGAGCAGGGTGGTGAGGACACCCTGGAGGGGAAAGGCCTCACGTGGGGACCTGGCATCTGTGCAAAGGGACCAGGGCATCCGCCCGGTGGTGGTGGGTGGGGTGCCGCCCAGCACAGAGCACCCAGCTGGGTATGGAGGGGCAGCCTGGTATGGGTCTCTAAGGTCTAAGCAAGGTAAGGAGGCAGCCGAGTTAAGGGAGGTCAGGTGTGAGGTGTCAGAGCTTGAATAGGATGAATAGGGTCTGTGCGTGGGGCATCCAAACCAAGAGAGCGTGGACAGAATCTGAGCATGGAAGGAAGGGGCAATGAGAAGTTGCTTACATAGAGGGGATTGGTCACATAAGTAAATATACTCAGGGTAGTGGAAGCCAGAGCACTATTGAAAAACAGTCATAAATAAGAAAACGAAAAATGCCAGAACTGGAATTGTAGGAATCAATGTGAACTCACGGATTTCTTTCTTTCTTTCTTTTTATTGTTTATTTTTTTTAGAGAAGGAAGGGAGGGAGAAAGAGAGAGAGAGAAACATCAATGTGCAGTTGCAGGGGGCCGTGGCCTGCAACCCAGGCATGTGCCCAGACTGGGAACCGAACCAGCGACCTTTTGGTTTGTGGGTGGACGCCCAACCCATTGAGCCACACCATTCAGGGCTACGGAGTTTATTCTTGTTTTATTATTCCGTAATCATTGTTTTATTTTCCATATGAACAACTGCAAACCTGCTTTTGCCCAACTCTGTATAGCTATGCTTACGTGTGCATGTGTCTATCAGCCTGGTAGCGGTGACATGCCAATAGCAATGAGCACATCTAGCACCCAGATCTTGGCTTCTAAGTACCGTGTTCCACTAAAAGGAATCAAGGTCTTGGGGGAAAATGGGCGATTCTAGGCCTGGACCAGGGAAGGTACAAGATAAGCCTGGAATATCTTGGGTCACACAGCACAGAAAGTTGAAAGAATGACGAGGCTAATTCAAAAGGACACAAGAGCCAGTTTGAATGGGCTCTCACTAGCCCATTAATCATGATTATCTTAGCTTGGGCTGCCATAACACAATCCCATAGACTGGGTGGCTTAACCAAGTAGAATTTATTTTCTCAGAATTCTGGAGACTGGAAGTGCAAGATCAAGGTGCCAGCAGGGCTGGTGTCTGGTGAGGGCTCTCTCCTTGGGTTACAGATGGCCACCTCCTTGTCCTCACAATGCCTTTCTCTGTGCTTGTGAGTAGAGAGAGAGATCTTTCTTCCTCTTCTTTTAAGGCCACTAATTCCAGTGTGAGGGCCCCATCCTCATTACCCGTCCAATCTAACCCTTAATTGTGCCTCCTGAAAGTTCTATCTCCAAATACCATCCCATTGGGGGGTTAGGGCTTCAACATATGAATTGGGGGGGGGGCCCAAACATTCAGTCCATCGCAACGATAGTAACAGATTTTATTGGGTAAAGCAAGAATCCATACTTACGTAAATAAATAAATGACTAAATTAAAAATCCGATGAAGAATGGGATCTTTACAGAGCTCCAAAATACTTTCCCACAAAATACTTATCAATTTCAAGGGGAAAAAAAAGAGTGACTTCCCAGTGGAGGAGGCTGGCAGACACCAGCTGAGTCAAGTGAGAAAGGTTGGCCTCTCCAGGGAGGAAGCAGTACGAGGGCAGGTGTGGCCCGCAGTGACGCGATGAGAAACTCAGCACCTCCTCCGCGATGCTCCTGCCAGGGATGGAGCACCTGGGTGTAAATTCACCGGGAACACCAAATAAATCCACGTATAGAAGTAATCTACAAAGTCACTGTAATCTTCAAAAACGTCAAGGTCACGAAGCCAAGGAAAGACTGAGAAACTATGCCAGATTAGAGGAGACTTAAGCACTACAACTAAATCCTGTGCTGGATTCTGGGTTTGATTCTGGACTGGATCTGTTTGCTGTAAATGACATTACTGGGCCAGGTGATAAAACATGGATGAAGACCCCCTGACACTAAAGGTTGTGTTGTGGTTAAGTAGGCAAATGACCTCGATTGTAGGAAATTCCCACCGGAGTGTTCAGGGTGACGTGGTAGCCAGTCAGCGACTTATTCTCAGTTGGTGCAAGGAGAAGAATTCTTTGTATTGTGTTTCAATTCTTCTTTAAGTTTGATTTTTTTTTTCAAAACAAATATATGTAGTTTTAAAAAAGTAGAACTTAGTAAGGGGAGGAGGAGTGTGGGGAAGGGCTGGGGCTGTAAGGAAGGGTGAGCCTGGGTGAGAAGGAGGCAAGGGGGTGAACCAAGCAGATACCCTGGACGGCGTTCCAGGGAAAGGGAACAGATACCTAAACGGGAGCTGGCCTGGCCTGGTCCCGGAGCAGCTGGGGGAGTGTGAGTGTGAGTAGGGTGGAAGGGAGGTGGACTCAAGGTCCTGGAGGAAATCGTGGGAGAGGGAAGGCACCTGGAACCTGGGGGATGGGTAGCTGCTGCGGGGTTTTGAGCAGAGGGGTGACATGACCTGACTAGGTTTTAAAAGAATTCCTTTGGATGCTTTGTTGAGAACTGACTTCTCCAGATACTGGTTTGGATGCTTCAAACATGTTAATGGCATGACAGACCAGAAAAGGACTGCTCTACATTAAAGGCAGCTAAAGGGAAATGGCAATGGAGTGTTATGTGATCCTTGATATGATACTGAGTTTTTTTAAGGCTCTAAATGGTGTTTTCAGGATAATCGAAGACATTTTAATATGGGCTGTGTACAGATATCCAGGAGGGCGCTCTCGATAAACTGAGTAGGAGTCTTGCTAAAACTGGGCTAGACAGACAGAGGGCAGCGCGCAAGGACAAGACCTAGTGGCAAAGGGGCCGCAGGAGCCTGTCCAGAGTTCGGTCAAGGAGAGACTGCCACCAGCGATCCCAGGCCCAGGCTGGAGACTTTCTAAACGTATTGCCTTGTGTCGGGGTGACCAGTAGGCCCCAAACAGGCCCCGCCTGCCTCAGGACCAGCACAGACGGGACGGCCCCTTCCCCTCCTGGGCTTCGTGACCCCTTCAGGCCGCTCTGAGGAGTGTGAAGCTGGGGTCCGCTGCCGCAGTGTTGACAGCGACTCACTGAACAGCCCCGGACGGGTCACTTCACCCGTGGTCCTCCATCCACATCCTTGTCTGACACTGAGAGTGACAATTCAACCCGCTCACAGGGCGGGGCTGTCGGGAGGATGGAGTATACGCTGCTAGGGGCAAGGGTGCTTCGTCAGCCTAAACACGCTACTGCCCAGGAAAAATGCCTGCAACTGCACCCCGAGAAAAACGCCGGGCACATTTTCACCAAGTTGAGGGGTATCTGTGATGGTCTGACTTAAAATACAAGCTACTCGACTTACACGACGTGCGTTTTATGGGGCCCTGGGCCTCGCCTCGGGGTGACAAGCAGAGAGCGCAGAGGACACAGGTGCAACAAATGAGTCTCAGATGATCCAAAGAGATGTGTCCTACTCAGATGGAAAGAAATGATTACAGACGCGACGGGCAGTGTTTTTATTGTTAGTTGTAGAGTCTGTTTGTCAGTTGAGCTCTTCCCACGTGGGCAGAGCTGTGACACCTGCTCCGAGGTTAGTGGTAGCAGTGATCTCTCTCCAAAACTGGTTAAGAATTTTCTCAGGTAACCCTGGGTGGCCAGCTTGCGCTTTAATAAATTATAATTATAAAAATGCTGCCTGAGATGTCATGACCTTCCCCTCCCGCCCCGCCCCGCGCCTTTACACAAGGCCAGCGTGTGTTGTTTACGTTTGGATAGGTAGAGCCATTGTGTGAATCCCCTAATTCCTAAAGGAGTCAGACTCTGAGGTAGAATCAGCTCCTTCGAAAGCGTCCTTTCAGTTACGAGCCAAACTAAGACTACATTTCCCAAGGGCCTTTGCGGCTCTCGCCCTTTCTCCCGTTAGGGTTTGGATCTAGGCCCCGCCCACTGCGCGCGCCGGCCAATAGCACAGCATAAACAGGACGAGGGCGGGCACGTTTCTGGAGACTGGGCGCTGAGTCCTGTGGCCCGTGCGTCGTCTTTGAATTGGAGAAGCAGATTCGCTGGGACAACGCGGCCGAAGCTAAATCAGCTAGAGTCAGGACTTGAAAGAGGTCTGCTACTAGTCAAGATCTGGTGTTAAGAAAGATATTACTAATTTTATGCCACCGCTCCTGCGCAGTCCGATCTTCGACCTTTTCCTCGGGAAATGAATCTGCTGCCGGAACCCGAGAGTTCAGTGACTCGGCAAGAGAAGATGGCGACCGTGTGGGATGAAGCTGAGGTTCGCGCTGGAAGACGTGGGGGGCCTAGGGCCAAGCCCAGAAGGGACACCACCTTGGCGGGAGGGGAGATTTGGCCTGGTGCTACAGTTGAGGCCGCTTGGGATATGGGCAGGGATCCCGAATCCTTCATTGTAGTCTTACGGGCTGGGAAACTGAGGCTGTGAGTGGGCTTGTACAAAGCGGGTGCTCGCCCTCAGTTAAAAATAACTTTTTTTAACAGCAAGATGGAATTGGGGAGGAGGTGCTCAAGATGTCCACAGAAGAGATTATCCAGCGCACACGGCTACTGGACAGTGAAATCAAGGTGGGCATACAGGCAGGCCAGGGGGATCCCAGCTGCCTCCCTAGGGGAAGCATGGGGACCGCGGTTTCCTCCTTGGACCTGAAAAGAGAAAAGAAACCTGAACCTTAGGAGGGACCAGAAGCGGGAAAGGGTGCTCAGGTACCAGGTCTGAGAGTAGCAGTCATCAGACTGCCTTTCCCAACGAGGTCTTTACTCCTCTAGAAAAGCCTTCTTTTAGGAACTCTTCATTTTACAGGTGAGGAAACTGAGGCTCAGAAAGTTTTTATATTGAAGTACCCAGTCCTTAATCAAAGGCGGAAACTAGAACCTTTATTTGACCCAAAGGCCTGCTCTTTTCCCTCTGCTACAACTACTTCCCCAGGAGGTCTCCAGACGGGCCTCCAGACTTCTGGGGGATGTGGCAGAGCCAGCCCAGTGTTCAGAGAGCCCGAGAGCTGAGTGAGCTGATTCGGAGGTCCCTTGGGCAGCGTGGACCTCACCCATTAAAGGCCCTGGGGGTAAACCGAGCCAGAGCTGAACATTTGCTTCCACTCACCTTCGTCTCAGATCATGAAGAGTGAAGTGTTGCGAGTTACCCACGAGCTCCAGGCCATGAAGGACAAGATCAAAGAGAACAGTGAGAAAATCAAAGTGAACAAGACCCTGCCGTACCTCGTCTCCAACGTCATCGAGGTGTGTGTGTATGTGGAGGGGAAGAGGGGTTCGAGGGCCTGGAGGTAGCTTGTGATGGGCCGCTGGGGAAAGAGTGGGTGAGGTTTTGAGGCCCAAATTGCCTATTGGGGTACTCCTGTGAGGGCCTCCTTCCTAGTGTACATTTCTTAGGGGGGTGTGTAGGGCTGGAAAAGGTCTCAGAAGGTCCACGTCGTCTTTTCTACTGGTGGTTTTTCCTTGGGGGTAGGTGAGTTCTGTGTAGAGAAGCATCACCTGAACGGGAATTTTATCAGTACTGCGGTTTATCAGCTGCGCTCGCTGGGCTCAGGGCTAGTGTGAGGGTGAGGACTGACCACAGCCTGTGAGTGCTGGGAATGTCTCAGCCCAGGGGACACCTGGCTCTGGGGAGTTCAGCGGGCCGAGCCGGGGCCTCTTTGACTAAGCTTTTTCCCTTTCCAGCTTTTGGATGTTGATCCCAATGACCAAGAGGAGGATGGTGCCAATATTGACCTGGACTCCCAGAGGAAGGGCAAGTGTGCAGTGATCAAAACCTCTACACGACAGGTGAGGCTGCTCAGCAACAGGAGGACTGAGGAGGGTGAGATGCAGGAAAGGCTAGGGAGCCTTACTGAGGGCAGTAACTGAGGTGCTTCTGGACTCTCTCCTACAGACATACTTCCTGCCTGTGATTGGGTTGGTGGATGCTGAAAAACTGAAGCCGGGAGACTTGGTGGTGAGCGGTGTCCCTGAGCCCAGGGAGAGCTCTTCTAGTGAAGTTTCTCCCGCTGACCGGCCGAGCCTGGCCGCCGGCCTAGGGCACTGAATCTCAGCAGAGCAGCACGGAGAGCCAGATCCTGTTGCCTTGCTCTTTGCTGTGTTGCCCAGTCGCATGTCGTTCATTCTCTTCACTCTACAGACACCTGTCACCAGCCAGGTAGTTCGGCCTTGAGCTGGGACAAATCCGAAGGCTTTGTCTGTGTCCCCAGGGTGTGAACAAAGACTCCTATCTGATCCTGGAGACTCTACCCACAGAGTACGACTCCCGGGTGAAGGCCATGGAGGTGGACGAGAGGCCCACAGAACAGTACAGTGACATTGGCGGCTTGGACAAGCAGATTCAGGAGGTGAGGGTGGTGTGGCAGCTACTAGCAACCTTGCCAGCCTTTTGTGTTTCTCTGCTTCATTGACCAGGGCGCTTCCTCCTAGTGTGCCGCTTGTCCTCATAGCATCTTAGGGAGGCAAAAAGGGTTCCATGTGTCAGTTTAGGAAACTGAGATCCAGGAGATTGAACGATTTGATTAGGGTCATAGAAGGTTAAGGCCAGCCAGAGCCAGGACTGGAACTCAGGCTCAGTGTGTTTCCACCATCCCCTGCCATTCCTGGAGAGGCCATTGTCAGCCTCGGTGGGAGTGAGCATTCTTCGTTCTCTTGATATGGGGGATGGAGGAGGCAGTGTCTTTGAATAGGAGGGTTCCAGATTTGGGGTTGAAACCATTAAAAGTTGGGCTGTCGGGGCTGTCACGGCTTCCCTCTCCTCACTCGGGACTTTTTCCTGGCAGTTGGTAGAGGCCATCGTCCTGCCAATGAACCACAAGGAGAAGTTTGAGAACTTGGGGATCCAGCCTCCAAAGGGCGTGCTGATGTATGGGCCCCCAGGTACAGGGAAGACCCTGCTGGCCCGGGCCTGTGCCGCACAGACCAAGGTGAGCGCTTGGGAAGGGGTGAAGGGGAACTGGGCAGAGCTGAGCTGAGCACTGCAGGCCCAAAGCGACCTCTCATGGTGCCTTTGGCTTGACTCCGCTACCCCTACTCCCTCCACACGCAGGCCACCTTCCTGAAGCTGGCTGGCCCCCAGCTGGTGCAGATGTTCATTGGAGATGGTGCCAAGCTGGTCCGGGACGCCTTTGCCCTGGCCAAGGAGAAAGCTCCATCCATCATCTTCATTGATGAGCTGGATGCCATCGGCACCAAGCGGTAAGGGGGTGCCGAGTGCCACCGAGGGGATTGTTCTGAATCTTACTCTCCTACCCGGTCCCTTTCCTGGGTGATGCAGCTCTACGTTTGTTGTTCTGCTTCCTGAATTCTCTTCCCACCAGCCTCTCTGCTTCTGATCTTTCTCCCCGGCCATCCATTCTTCTCACGTCTGGCAGCACGTTTCTTACGAAACCTGGTCACGTCCCTCACACAGCCCCTCGCACAGACGGATCCTACCTACTCCAAACCCTTCCTGTGCCTTCCCCGTTGCTCCTTGGGATAAATGCTTGGGCCTGCCTGGCCTGCAAGGCCCCCTGTGTGGCTCTCCCTGCTTCCCTCTGACCTCATGCTATTTCTGCCCCTGCCTTCCCTTCCGTCAGGACTCCCCAGAGCGCCCCCTGGGCTTGCAGGCCCACTGGGCTTTGCCGTGGGAGAGATTTTGCACCTATCGTTTCCTCTCTGAGTGTGCTTCTCCCTTCTCCCTCTTCTCCAATGTTTGGTTGCCCAGCCGGTGTGTTTTCAGCCTCAGATTTCAGCTGAGGGACACTTCCTCAGGCACACCTGCCTGGGCCCCCCATTACACTCCAAGTCTGAGCTAGGCCGCTGTTCCTGAACTTAACTCAGTGTGCAGCGGCACGCTCATCAGGGCGCTAGTCAAGGCAGTGGTGGTATTGCTCATGTGTTGTCCTCAACTCGGCACCTGATCCCAGCCACCCCAACAGTTGACAGTTACACCTTTTCTGGGCTAGCCCCTGGGCTGGGGGCCCCAAGATGAGCAGGTTGGGTTACTCTTCTGCTGGGTGGAGGAGGAGGGGAGCTCTCTTTCCAAGCTGTGGCCTCACCAGTGTCTTGGGCCTCCTGTGTCCCTCAGCTTTGACAGTGAGAAGGCCGGGGACCGGGAGGTACAGAGGACGATGCTGGAGCTCCTGAACCAGCTGGATGGGTTCCAGCCCAACACCCAAGTCAAGGTGAGTGTTGCTGAAGTGTTGTTAAAGACGGAGAACAGGGGCTTCGGGTCAGGGCGCCTTCTCAGGCACCGCGCTGTTAACGGGCATGCCGACTCGGGTTGGCCGAGAGATCCACACGGTTTTTTTTCATGAAGTATGTCTCACTTTGATCCCTGTCGACCTCATCTGGTCTGTCTGCCTGACCGTGGAGCATCATCCAGCGAGAAACCTCCAGCACGAAACCTCACAAACCACTTCTGACACGTTCGATCAGTCCCGGGACCTTCTTCACTCACTGCACAAATCCTCTTTTGCATTTCAGTTGGGTTTTTCCCTTTCTTGAAATAATAAAGCATAATATGCCAAAAATGTTGCTTATTTTTTCCATATTCAATATTAAAATGGCTACAAAAAACCAATTTTGATTGGTGAAAAATTCAAGTTTTTTAAAAAGTACACGCTGACATGACAGTTGTCACAATACAGTGTAAACAAAATTGTTTTGAATGAAGTTAAAGACAACTAAGCGCAACTAGAGCCATCTTACGGGGAAAAAACCTGAACTTTTTGGCCAGCGCAGTAGATGAGGACTGGAGGTCTGTGTTGCATACCTCTTGCCCTCTCACCTGGCCCTGGGCTGTCTTTCTGCTTGTTGTGGCCCTGACTGTTCCGTCTGTGACACGGTTTCTCCTTCATTCATGTTGCTGCTGCTGCGCTTGTTCAGGTAATTGCAGCCACCAACAGAGTGGACATCCTGGACCCTGCCCTGCTCCGCTCAGGCCGCCTGGACCGGAAGATTGAGTTCCCGATGCCCAATGAGGAGGCCCGGGCCAGGATCATGCAGATCCATTCCAGAAAAATGAACGTCAGGTGAGCAAGGACACCGCGGGCAGGGTGCGAGGTCTGCACAGGGCAGCCGCACAGTGCTCTTTCTCGGCTTTGTGCTGAGCTTCCCCTGGCCTCCGCCCGTCCCCTCCCACAGCCCATCCACACACATAGCACTCTGCTGCACCACAGCCTCCTTTTCTCCCCAGGTGCCTGAGGGGGAGTCTTGTCGAGGCCCAGACCCTAATTCTGGCTGCTCTGCTCCTTAGAATCCACCCGCTCCCCTCTTCCCCATGCCTGGAAGGTCTGTCCTCAGTTTCCTGGCCTCCCTGACCTCAGCAGATGGGCATAGTCCAGCATGGTCCAAGGGGATCCAGCTAGGGGCCAGGTGGACCTGTATTCAGATCTCTGACCTTCAGCAGGTGGTATAACTTCTGAGCCTCTGCTTTCTTATTTGGGACTTGGAGATAATGGCACCAACCTTATTGGGTTATGGCAACATCAAGCACGGTGCCTGGCATGTGAGACCAGTAAGTGGCAGCAGCATGCCAACACAGGCCCTGCGTTACTTAGGAGAGGGCGGATGGCCATCCTTGTCCCCCTTCCTCCTGCTCCCCTGCCTCAGCCTGAATCAGCCCCTGGGGTCTCAGGGGCATGTTTCTAGAAGGCTAGAGCCCAAGACATGGAAATAACCAGGTCTGATCTGCTTTGACTGTCGCTCTCCCTCTCCTCAGTTTGCACCAAGAACAAGGCACAGTGGCGAAGGGACTTGGCTACAGTCCCAGGGCGAGTTGACTTGCTCCCCCGCCTCACCCCTGTAAGTAACCGAGCCCTTTGCTGTGTGTCCTTCCACAGCCCCGACGTGAACTACGAGGAGCTGGCCCGCTGCACAGATGACTTCAACGGGGCCCAGTGCAAGGCCGTGTGTGTGGAGGCGGTGAGTGGTGGGGGCGGGTTGCTGAGGGGCTGAGAAGGCTGGGGCCCCTGGGAGCCAGGCCAGGGCTGTGGGGGGCACCCTAGAGCTTGTCTGTCCTGGGTGCAGGGCATGATCGCACTGCGCAGGGGCGCCACGGAGCTCACCCACGAGGACTACATGGAGGGCATCCTGGAGGTGCAGGCCAAGAAGAAAGCCAACTTGCAGTACTACGCCTAGGGGTCACGCGCCACCACTCCCTGGTCCCTTGCTGGTTTAAGTGCATAATAAAAGATGGTGTCAGGTCTCTGCCACCTGTCTGTCTCACCTTCCCTGGCCTCTGAGTGGAAGAGCGGGCATGTTTGCACGAGAACCCTGTTCCAGGGGCTGCTGCCTGGAAACTCAAGACAGCTGTGGGCCCCACTCTGGTTGTCAAGGTGAGGCTTGGGCGGGAGTGGGGGTGAGCGTGTGCTGTAGCTGTCGTGGGGTCTTCTGGCCTCTCTCACCTGTTCCTCCAAACCCCTCCCCCACTCCCTCCCCCACCTCCCAGCTTTAGAGGTTGTGTGGTGCTGCAGCTCCAGAATGGAGGCCCTAAAGAGAGCCAGCCTTTCCCTTTTCCAGTTTTGGTGCTCTGGCTCTTGGCCTCGCTTCTTTGTAAAGCCAGGCTCTGTGTCTTTTCCCCTTGAAACTCCTCTGTTTCCTGGCCCCGGAGTCTCCTGTTTCTCCATGTGCTGCCCAGCTCTTTTGGCCCATTTCCTGTGGCCGAAAAGTGAACCTCAAGCAAGATCCATTAGGAGAGTCTTGCTAGGCCTAACCTTTCATTGTATGTGCATGAACACAGTTATGCAATCAGCCCCACTTGCTGTCAGGCCCACGTCCTTTGAAAGCCCCCCAAATGGCCTTTCAGAGTAATGACAACCCCATTGACTTCCCAACCCCTGACTGAGGAGCCCCAGTCTGGTTCTGTCCCTGGCCCTGCTCCTCATCCCCCTCGCAGCCAGTTGTTGGGTTCACCTGGCTGAGGCTTCCTTGTAAACCTGCAGGCACCACCCGAGGCTCAATGCAGGAGCCCCAGCACTACTGAGGGGAGGCAGGGGGCTGGCCAGAGCCCTGGGTTCCTTCCCTGACAGACTAGAGATCCACCAGATCCTGGGTGTGTCACCCAGGTGCCACAGATCACTTTTTGCTGAAAAGAATGACTCAACCAGGCTGAGGGTGCAGCAAGTCGGGCTTCACAGCCTGTGTTCCAGACAGTGGCAGGCTTGGGGGGAGTGGGTGCGGCTCCGCTTCCCCTTCAGCACTGTGGGGAAGCAGCGCCCCCCAGTGCCTGGTCCCATCTTCACAGCACATTGAGAGGTGAAGGTTGTGTGGTTTAGAGTAAGGGTCCGTATTTTTTCCTTCCTTTTTAATGAAAAAGAATTTCATCGAGGCTAAACCTGGAGTTCCCTTTGTGGATGGAGTGCCTTTCACTGATTAAATTTCTCGGGCAGGATGAGAAAAGGCTGCTGGCTCATAGGCCTGTATAATGAGGATACCACTCTTGGGGTGCTGTGGGCTACAGTGCACCGTGCCTGGCCTGTTTTTTGGGAGGACAAAAAGCTAACAACACAAGCCAGGGAAGCACTGCAAGGGTAACAGTTCAGAGATGAGCAGAAGGGTGGACGGTGGGGGTGAGTGGAGACTGGTGGGCAGTTGGGGCCGTGGAGCTGCCGGCCTGGCTGGAGCTCCGGTGCCCAGAAAAGCCCCACTTGACCGTGGATGGTGCGCACAACAGGCGGCAAGTTTGTGTATAGTATTTATTTGCATCTTATATATAGAACAGGTATTTACAGATACAAACGGAACCACAGCAAAACTGCTGTAAAACCTTTCAGACCCTCTCAACAGCCACTTTGGAATGCCCATGCTCGAGCAGCAGGGCTGGGGCCTGGCTGCGGAGTGGGCCAGCTGAGCGCCTGGGCGCCGGCCAAGGGAAATAACTGGGGATTATGGCTTCAGCCTTCTCCAGGAGCACATTCCTGAGTGCTGACAGCATGGAGCCCTCACCACCCCCAGCCTACCCCTACTCGCAGTGGGTCCAGAAGAGGGGCCCGAGCAGGGAAGGGCAGCCCCAACCACTCTTCCTGCCCCTGGGATATCTGCCTGGGCCCAGAGCTGGCACAAGCATCCCTGAGCTGGATCGGGAGGCCTCTCTGGCCTGGGGCTGCTGGCTGCCCTGCAGGCTGCTGTTTGGCAGCTGGAGGTGGCCAGGGCTGCCGGTGGCCAGGGCTGCCGGCACTGCCAGGGAGCATTCACTGGGGGACAGAAGCCGGCCCCGTGCAGGCAGCCAGGAGGGAGGAGGGGAGGTCCCGACATCTTCCTGCTCCATGCTGGGAGGGGCGGGACTGTCAGTGCTGAGTGGGGCTGGGGTCTGCCAGAGCACCTGCATCTCCTTTCTTTGGCCTTAGAGCTGGCAAAGGAAGGGCCAGGCCCACGGATGCGGCAGAGCCGTCACCTGACTGCTGCCCATGGTTGGTGCACGAGCAGGCGTTTACTCCCTTAGCCAGGGACATGGGATGCCCCAACAGGAGGCAGCTTTGGGGGTCCCTTGGGGTCCTGGTGGGGAGAGGCCTCTGCTTGGGTGCAGCACTGCTGTTCCCTCACTGCTCCCTGGGAGGTCTGAGATGACAGGGTGGCTAGGGGAGGGGCACAGTGCGACGGCGGCAGGCGGGGTACTGGGCCCCGGGCCAGGGCATGAGGGATCACAGTGTCGGTCTCACACGCCGCTGTTCACACATGCACACCACACACACACACCATCTAGTCTGTTCAGAGGCCTGCTGGCTCGCACTAGCTCTCTCGCACATGGTCAGAGTAAATCCGAGTCTCTTATTGCTGTGTGGGGGGTGGGGCACCAGGGACGTTACTCCACGAAGAGCGAGAACAGCACCATCACCAGGATCCCGGTGCAGAGGAGGAGCACTTGCTGCAGGGAGTGCCTGTGGGGGGAGGGGCGGAGCTCAAGGGCCGCACTGGGTGAGGGGGGAGAAGCCTCTAAGAGCCCCATGCCTGGCAGTCCCAGTGGGTCACTCACCACGGGTCATCTTCCTCCAAGAGGTCGGGCAGCACGTTCACCAGGGCGATGTAGAGAAAGCCGCCAGAGGTGAAGGGCAGGATCCAGGCCACGGTCTCCTCTGCAGTGGGAGAAGGCCTGCCTGGCTGGGGGCCCAGAGAGCTATGCACACCCCACCCCCCTCCCCCAGGGTGGGACGGGGGCAGAACATGGCCTGGACCCCTCTGCTGACCGCCACCTGCCTGCCCTCACCCACCATGCCCATACCTACTCCCTTGGGGGACTGTGTACAGATGGCGAAGCAGGCCCCCAGCAGGCCCCCCAGTGCCGTCGAGAGCTGCAGCTTGGCTGCACTCCACCGGTCGAAGCCAGCCCGGAGCAGGATAGCAAAGTCACCCACCTGAGGGAAGGTCCAGATGGTCACTCTGGGGACCAGACCCTCTGTGTGCCTCAGGTATAAACACACACACGGAGCCCCCTGCAAGGGTCTTCTGCTGGTCCCCCAGCCCACATCCCCTTGGCCGGGTTCCCAGGCCTGAAAGGCTGAGCAGCTGCAGGCCTCGCAAGTCTGGCCCCAAGCCTGCCACTACAAGGCAGGCCACCCCAGGCCCCCAGAGCTGATCATGGGCCCCGCTGGAACTCACTTCATGGGGGATCTCGTGCAGGAGGATGGCCATGGTGGTCAGGAGCCCAATCTGCAGGAAGGGGAGTGTGTGGGGGTCTGTGCCAGGGGCCAGGGCACCGACTTGTCCACTCAGCCTACCAACACCTGCTGTGCTCTGGCTGGCCCCCATTTGGTGACCAGAAATCCAGCAGTCAGTCAGCCTGCCCTTGTGAAGCTAACAGTCTGGAGGAGGGAGGCCAGGGCTGAGCACACACACAGAACCGTGAGATCACGCACTGTAACAGCTGCTGAGGGGGCAGTGGGGGCTGGGCACCATGGGTATGAGTAATGGGGGCCTAATTAGACGAGGGGTCAGCAAAGGCCTCTTTGAGGAAGTGCATTTAAGCCAAGGTCAAAAGGCTGAGGAGCAGCCATTCGCAGTGGGAAGAACATTCAGGTGGGTGGCAGTGTGAGGTGGAGGTCAGGAAGAAGGCAAGAGCTTGGGTGTTCAAAAGTAGGCGGAGGAAGAAGGTGAGGGAGAAGCATCTAGAAGCAGCATGGCAGAGGCATGTGATCTCAACAAGAAGTGTTCACAGCAAGAACAGACCAGTGGCTCAGGACAAAAGAAGGCCGTGTCCAGGAGAGTGGCAGGGAGAACTGGGGGCTCGGATGAGGGTGTTGCTGTGCAGGGAGACTGGAGCCCTATTTTGGAGGTAGAGCCAACTGGTCAGCACAAGCACCCTCATTCTCCCTGGGACTGCCTGGGCCCCACCTCCCCCAGCCGCCACTCACCTTCTTGCTCACAAGGAAGCTGGCGGCCACAGCCAGCCCATGCGTGAAGTTGTCTATGGTGTTGGCTAGCAGGTTGAGATAGCCACTGACCTGGGTGAGGGGAGAGAAAGCTGGCTGAACGGGGCAGGCAGGGTTGACCTGGGCTGGCCACTCGGGGTGGGGTGGCTGCAGGAGGAGGGGGCCCTGAGCGGGCCACTCACTTTGATGCTCTGGACCACAGCGCTCAGGCCGGGCTCTGCAGCCGGCTGGGCCAGAAAGTGGCCTCCATTGAGCGCGGCGGCAGCAACAACGGGGTCTTTGCTGGGGGCCTAGGGCCGGGAGAAGGAGGGAGAAGTGACATTAGATGCCCCCCACTTGGCCAGGGTGGACACCGAAGGGGAGCGAGAGGTGGAGAAACAGGGAATCCCCCTTTTGTTGGCTAGACTTCTTAGCTGCCCCCTCAGCTGGGCGCCCCCAAACCCAAAAGCCCACCTCCTATACTGCTGTTGCTATCAGTTTACGAGAACAAGCCGAGGAGGGGGCTGATGCTGTCACTCCCCAGAACCCCCCCAACAATCTGGCCCAGCCTCCCAGAGGTCCCAAGAAAAGGCCAAGAGACCCTCTTTTTCAGGGTTCAGCTCAGAACTTGAGCCTCCAGGCCCTGGCACCACCACAAAACGGAGACCAAGGCATCCAGGTCCTGAGGTGTAGGGCTCACCTGGTTGGCCCCCTCCTGCTCCTTGCTGTCCAGGAACATCTTCTCCAAAGCCAGGAAGGTCAGGAAACCAGCAATGACCCACAGTCCCAGTTGCTGCTGCTGCTGCAGGCTCTGCCCCTCACCACCTGCAGGGGCAGCACTGACAGGCCAGGCCAAGCCAGGGCCGTAGAAGGGGTGCCATTTGGAATGGGACCTAGTCTGGGGTAGGGATAGGGGCAGGGGGACCCCAGGGACCAGGACCCCTCCTCTAGTCATTCCGGCAGAGCAGGTGGGGCCTAGGCCATCACTGGGACCAGCCCCCGCAAGCCCACCCTCCTGCCCCCAGCCTGTGACCTCACTCACCAAGGCTGGAGCTGCACGTGTATGCCCAGGCCTCAGGCAGCAGGTGGAGAAACACGTTGCCCAACAGCCCTCCCAAGGCAAAGCTGAGCAGCTGCTTCAGGCGCCGGGCCCCAGCTGCAAGACAGAGATGCAGGGCCTGTGGGCGGGCCCTCCAGGGCCCCTCCCAGGGTGCGGCTCTTTGTGTTGTTGCAACCAGAACGTAAGCCTCTAAAAGGCTGGACGGGCTGTAGCCCTTGCTCGGTCCCCGCCCCCAGGCCCAGCTGAGTGCTAGGTGGGAATACACCTCAACCCGGCTGATCCACTGCAGAGCCTCAGCTGCTCATGGTTAAGGTCCCAGCTGCTCCAACCACCAGCTGGTGACCTTGGGCAAATTACTGCTGGGACTCAGTTTCCCCTTCTGTAAAGTGGGGATAACTGCACCTATCTGATAGGGATCTTGAGGGAATTCAGTGACAATACACATAGCAAGTACTCATTAAATGGGAATTTTCTTTTCTCAACCACTGTTATTCTCAGAAAAGTAGCAGACTCGGGGACTTTGGCTGTCCTGCGGCATCCAGAGTTGCAAGTGCCTGAAGGGGCCGTATGCAAGCTCCTGAAAGAAACTGAGGCGCAGAGGGAAGAGGCAGAGTGACCTCAGGAGGGTCAAAGAAACTCTCCGCGCCCGTGCGTCCCTACCTGTAAAATGGAGCTAGTGACCCAAGCCCTCCCTACACTGACCTCGCGGGTCACATGAGACCGGCTGAGCGGATGCACCGTCGTCGCAGCAGCCCTCCGCCCGGTGAACAGGGGCACAAGCGCCTGGGGCCCTTGTCTCAGAGACTCCTGGGGCCATGGTCCAGCCTAACTGTGTCATACTCTTGGGTGGGGGCGCAAGGCACCTGAACTGTAAGCAGCACCCCCATCTGATCTTATGGGCTTTTCACTCCATGTCATTTGTGGACAGACAGTACATGCGGACCGTACAGAAAGATAGCCAAGGGAAAGCCCCCACCCATGGCTGCACCCCACCTCCCAGACCCCTCCCCAGAGGCATGAGAGCTCTTTTATGCTGTGCACAGAGACTGAAGGGAAAGGCGGTGCTCTGCTGGCCACTGCACCCTCACACCCAGCACAGGGCCCGCGAACACACAGCCTTTTCCCTGCGTCAGGCAGTGCTTTACCGACACAAGGTCACAATAGTACCTGCGAGGTAGATACTGTTGTTATCCCCATTTTTAATGCTGGGGGCCTGAGGCACAGTGAAGTTAAGTACCTTGCCCAGTGGCACCCAGCTGGAAAGTGGCAGAGCAAGATCTGAACCTAGGAGGGCTGGCATCCGTATCTCTATCATTATTGCTTCTTGGTGAATGTGTGCTGATAGGTACTCTTTCAGGACAAGAGAACGCACAGATGAATGAACCAACGAGCAGGTGCACCCCAGTCTCCCAGGCCCAAGGAGAGAAATTGCCTTCTGCCCTCACCCTCCGCCTCAGTCACACTGTAAGCCAGGACGTGAGACCCTGCTCCCCATGGAGGGCAGCACGTTTCCCTTGCTGCTGGCTGCCCCAGGGGGCCAGAGGAGGGTCACCCACCTTCTGAGCGCAGTGTGGTCCCCATCTCCAAGGGGATGACCAGTAGTGGGAAGACCCCGCTGAGTCCCACCATGAGTGAGCCCAGGAGGGAGCAGACCCAGGTGTCCAGCCTCTCCCCGCTCAGCAGCGCCCCCCAGGACTCGCTCTCCTTGTTGTCTAGGCGACAGGCTGCTGCAGCCCCCCGGTTCCGGAGGGCCTGCTGGGAACCCCCAGCCCCTCCCAGGAGCTCCAGGGCAATAGCAGTGAGGAAGAGGAGCCTTTGGCCCGCCATGCCACAGCCAGAGCAGGGACATCCAGGCATGCCAGGTGCTGAAAAACACAAAGGCCACTTACATGAGCTGCCGCCCTTGACTGACCACCTGCTTATGAAATACACAGCATCTTAACCTTCCCGACCCACCACGTGCCACGGCATCTGCCCTCCTGCTTGCCTGGCCCAGGCCTCTGGGGATCCAAATGGTGGCTGCACAGAGCAAAGGTTCTCTGCTGCTCCACACTCCAAGGACCACACATTTTTTCCTTCTGGGCCTACTTCAGACTGTGTGTCAGCATGTCTGCCTGAGGCTAAACTTTCCCTAATGACAGGGTGAGGTGCTGGCTGGGTTCCCCTTAGCCACCGGCAGGCCCGGCCCAGCCGGGTGTCTCTGGCTGCCAGGGGAGGTTCTGCCGCCAGGATGTGCCCTGGAGAGGACAACCCAGGGACCAAGCCTGGCACTGTCTAGCTTGATGGGACAACATTAGGAGGTGCGGGTGGGGAAACCAAGAAGCTGAGCAAGGACAGGACCATTAGAGCTTCTTCCTAGGAAATAAGCCCAGTGTCCCTGGGGCACGGAAACAGACAGGAGGGGCACTGAAGAGAAAGGACCCTTCCATGAGGAGCAGCCCCACAAACGCTCAGAGCGCTGCCATTAGCTTTGTGCTCTGCACTCACAGCTGTTTGACCGTGTGCAGGTCCCCCAAGCCCCTCTCTGAGCCTCAGTTTCCTTTTCTATAGCAGGACGATAAGTATTGCCTCCCTTACATAGCTGTGCACACAAGATAATAATAACTGCGCTGTGCGCCTGATAATAACGGTGAACGTGCCTGGCCTGGAGGAAGCACAGAGAGCCCTCCTTATGTTGGGGGAGGCCCACAGCACTGGGCAACAGGAATGTACCCAGTGGGTCATCGCAGGATGAGGATGTGAATCAACCAAGGGAGAAATTCAGTCTGGAAACTCAGGCATGAGATTTAAATAAGGTCTGCCCTGCCTCATGCTTGCTGTGACCTTGAGCTGGAGATGTCCCTGCCTCAGTTTCCTCATCTGCTGCTAGAGGGTTAGGAGGCAGGGAAAGCAGATGCCTCTGGCGGTGGAAAAGTTGCCCACGTTCAGGATCTCCAGGCTTGAACGGGAGACCCTGATAAAATTCGCTGGCTCCACTGGGGGCCAGAGGCAGGGCAGGGCGAGGGCCAGGGCATGCATGGAGGCCGAGGCGGCGGGTCACGTAGCGGTGAGGGGACCACAGGTTTGGGAGAAGGGGAGCGGGTGCAGAGTCAGAGAGGAGAGGGAAGGGAGAAATCAAGAGTTCAGAGAGAGCTAGAGATACTGGGAGACAGAGACGACGAGGGGGAGGTGAGGGAGAGATGGGGAGCGACGCGTGGGCGACCGGGGAGAAGAGCCCAAGGAAGTTTAACTCCGGGCTGGGCGGGCGGCCCAGGGCGAGGCGGGCCGGGGTCAGGGGTATCGCCAGGTCCATCCCGCCCAGGGCTCGGGCCCTGAGGGTCTGGCGGTCACTCACCGTGCAGCGGCAGCGGCGGCGGCGCTCCGGGCGGCCCCGGCCATCCAGCTGCGGCGCCGCGCCCCGCCCCAGGCCTGCCCCGCCCGGCTCCGCAGGCCGGCCCCCTGCCCGGAGCCGCCCCCAGCACGCGGCCACGTCAAACGGGACCTGTCCGGAACCCGACACGCCGCGAGCCGTGGTGTTGAGGGGAGTGGCTCTCGGGAGCGCTTCCGTTTCGCGGCCAAGGGGGATCCGGACGCCCAGCGCACTTCCGTTGGGGCACGGCCAGGGGCTTGGCGAGGAGGGCCGGGCGGAAGTGGGAGAACCGTGGGTACCGCGCTCAGCCAGGCTGGGCTGGGCGGAGGCGGCGGTGCAGCAGAGACCGCGAACCGCTAGGCGGCTGGGCGTGCGGGTCTGCGCGCCGCCTCCTCTCGCGGCTGCAGGCTCCCTCGCGGCCGCACGGGGCGCGCTGGACTGCCGGACTCGCAGCCCCCGGCTGGCCTGCAGCGTCCGTAGTGGGAGGATGGCTGCGGCCGTCCACTTCTCAGTCAGCCCTCCATGAACAAGGGAAAGGGGAAGTGCGTGCCGCAGGGAGGGGCCTAGACCCGGGAACCTCAGAAGAGGGAATTTTATTCTTACTCATCGAATTATTTTTATGCTTTGGTTTTTTTTTCATTGGGAACCTCAGGCCTTTGTAACCCTTTGGAGTCCAGTGCATGGTGGCTTGACGCTGCTACTCGGACCTCCAAACCTGAGGGAGCAAGCGTTCTGTGCTCTCCTCACCTAGAGGAAATCGGCCTCACCTATGAGACTAGGGCAACAAACTATAAGATTATTATTGTAACTGTAATTTACCGAACACCTACTATGTGCCCTTCAGTCTACTTGCATTCTCATTGAATCCTCGTTCTATCCCGTTGAGGTGGGCACTGTGAGCCCAGGGTGAAACGGTGGCGTGATGGCAGAGCCAGGATTCAAACCTGGGTGTCCCTGAACCCTGAGTCTCTGCTATCACCTCTCCCTTCCAGGGTGTGGGGGGTCTGGCTTGGTGTTTCCACTTCTCCTCCTTCTCTGGGAACCAGGCAGGGCTGCAGACTGTTCAGGAAGGGCTATGTGGGTACTTACTTGGGCAGAGATTGTGACAAAGTCGGGTTCTCCAAGCCTCTGACCCTCATCGGCCTCCCGTGATAGATCCCTTCATCTGTGCTGAGTTGCTGTCCCCTTCTGGGGGTTGTGAGGGCACACACAGCTGTTCCACCTCACACTCTAATGTCTAGACTCCTAGTTCCTACAAGGTGGGATCAGCTTTCCTCTGAAAGTCCCCCGTTTGCCTCACCTGACCAGGCCCATAGGTTGGCTAGGATGCCCTCCTGTGCCCCACCCTGAGTTCTAAAGTGGAAGCCCTCAGTTGGTTTCTTTGCAAAGGGAGAAAGGCTCTCAGGGATGCAACTCTGGGATCTCTAAGATAGTCTCTGCCTTGTATGCAAATCACTCCATCATATGCAAAGCACTTCACAATATACAAATGATTTCACAATAATACAGTCAGCATTCCTGCCTCTGGGTGCTGAGGGCTGCTGGATACCAGCCAGTGGATGGGCAAGATTGAGCTAGAAATGCCACTTGTTGCTTTCTCACTGGACTTTCCTCTCACCTGGCCTGACATTTGCACCATCAGGCTCACGAATGGGTTACAGAAATTAGGCCACTGTGGTTGGGAATGGGACACTATAAGAAGACAATATGCAAGCCCTGGCTGGCATAGCTCAGTGGATTGAGCGTGGGCTGCGAACTAAAGCATCGCAGATTCGATTCCCAGTCAGGGCACATGCCTGGGTTGCCGGCCACGGCCCCCAGCAACCACACATTGATGTTTCTCTCTCTCTCTCCTTCCCTTCCCTCTCTAAAAATAAATAAATATTTTTTTTTTAAAAGAAGACAATATGCAGGAGGGCCAAGGGGAAAGACATGGGTGGACTAATGTGTGACTGTTGAAAACTGAGTTAGCCCTGGCAGGTGTGGCTCGGTGGACTGAGCAACGGCCTGCAAACCAAAAGGTTGCTGATTTGACTCCTGGTCAGGGCACATGCCTGGGTTGTGGGCCAGGTCCCTGTTTGGGGACATGTGAGAAGAAACTGATCGATGTATTTCTTGCACATTGATGTTTCTCTCCCTCTCTTTTTCCCTCCCTTCCCCTCTCTCTCAAAATAAATAAATAAGATCTTAAAAAAAAAAGAATTAGATCTCCCAGGGGCTTCCAGGTATAATCAAGTGAGAAAGAGACATAAATAAATATATTTAATATAATCCACTTTAAAAATAATGACAAAAGGAAATATATATATATATATATATATATGCGCACACACATAATTATGGGTATTGGTATATATAAGTCTATGCATAATTGTGAGTAAATAAAAAATATAGAGGATCAGCCCTGGCTGGCGTAGCTCAGTGGATTGAGCGTGGGCTGTGAACCAAAGCATCGCAGGTTCGGTTCCCAGTCAGGGCACATGCCTGGGTTGCAGGCCACAGACCCCAGCAACCACACATTGATGTTTCTCTCTCTCTTTCTCCCTCCTTTCCCTCTCTAAAAATAAATAAATAAAATATTTTAAAAAAATATAGAGGATCACACTTTAAGGTGTTAACATGACTTTCATGGTGTGGGGAGCAAAAAATATAAAAGGAAAATTTAAAAATATGTTAAAACACATATACAATCATATTTATGTGATGCAATTATGTAAAAAATTATATATAAAATCTTATACACACACATACATGTGTAAATATCAGTATACTTACGCAAACCTAGACAGTGTAAACCTAAGTTACCAAGTATACCACCGTCACACATGTGGATGGACCCTCGATGACCGAAACACAGTCATGCAGCACATGACTGCTTGTGTATATGTATGTGTGTGTGTGTGTACATATATGTCTCCTAGCTTTGGTTATGGTTAAGACAACCAGACTCTGGTACTAGATTTCCTGGGGCAAATTATTTAACTCCCTATGCCTTAGTTTCCGCATCTGTAAGATGAATCACTGCATCAGACTGTTGTGAGGATTAAATGAATGAATATATATAAAGCACTTAGAACTTTACCTGGCACATAGGAGTTCTATTTAAGGGTCAGATATTATTGTTTATATGTACAAACACATGGGTATACAGAAAATGTTACAACAATGAAGAGATACATTAAAGACACAGGGTGGGGGGCACCTCTCTCCTCTCCTTGCGAGCACAGAGGAGTTTTCCCAGCACATTTATGGGTCGGATTGGAGGTCTCAGGGGCCGAGACTTCAGCAGGGCGGGTGGGCCTGGACACTGACTGCATGGGTCTGAGTGTGCAGGAGGGGTTGGGGGCTGCAGACCCCTCTCTTCGACTTTGCTGGATTGCCCAGGTTCTGACTTTAACACGTTACTCCTGGCTCTGGTTCCTCTAGGAGGGGCCTTTCTTAGCAACGAGGCCTCAGCCTCTGTTTCCAGGACTGACTGGCCTGCTGAGCAGGTGGTGGCCGCGAGGCCGGCACGCGGCACGGCCTGGCATTGCCACTGCCCCGACAACCTTGCCCCTCTTCCGGCAGAACCGGGCTAGAAGCTCCCGGCTGGAGTGGATGCACATTTCTTCTGCTTCCAGAGTGTGGCTTTCACCTTCGGGCTTTCTGTGGGGTCTGCAGGCAGGCAGCCGTCTGCTGTAGAGAGGCATCTGGGGCTCAGGGCAGCAAACACCTTGTCCAAGGTCTCAGATGAAAAGAGGCAGAGTCGGGTGCTCTCCCAGAGCCCACTGCTCCTTCAGAGGCCTCAGGCTCCCCCTCTCTGAGCCGGACCTGCCCCTCTGGAACCCCTGACCCTAACCCTCTCTCAAGCTGTTCTTTCCAGAGCAGACTCAGCTCCTTCATGAGTTCCTGCAGCACTTTCGCCCACGAAACCCCAAACCCTGGCCACTGCCGCCGCCACGTTGCTGTGGGCTTCTGGAAAGAAAGACACGCTTGTCCTGGCTGGTGTGGCTCTGTTGGGCTTCGTCCTACAAGGTCACCAGTTCAATTCCCGGTCAGGGCACCTGCCTAGGTTGTGAGAAATATTGATTGGTTTCCAAACCTGCCACCCAGGCACGTGCCCTGACCGGGACTTGAACCCTCAACCTTTCTGTTTACGGGTCAAAGCTCCAACCCACTGAGCCACACCAGCCAGGGCCCCATTACATTTTGAAGGGCCTCCTGATAGTGCACAGGACCCAACTACATTTTCTGACTGGCTGTAATACTTTCTCAGTATTACCCTTCAGTCTTGAGTTCACTCTTGAGTCTTTTGGTGGGTAATCTCATCATCCCTCCAAAACAGAAGTATTAGATGGCTGGAGCCAACACTGGGTTTGGCCTGGTTTTGAACTTCACAGGAAGGGTATTTGTCTTCTGGGACTGGCTTTTTCATTCAGCAAGATTGTGCTGAGATTCAGTCATGACCTTCTGAGGAACTGGTTTATTTGCTTGCACTGCTGCATGGTGTACCACTGTGTAAATGAATCCACTGTAACTTACTGAGCCATTTCCTTGCTCATGGGCACCTCGGTTATTTCTAGATTTTTGCTGTTAAGAACAGGACCCTGGCTGGCGTGGCTGAGTTGCTTGAGCGTTACTAGTGAACCAAGAGTTTGCCAGTTGGGTTCCTGGTCAGGGCACATGCCTGGGTTGGGGGTTCGGTCCCACGCAGCCCATCAGTGTTTCTCTCCCTCTCTTTTTCTCTCCTTTCCCTCCACCCCCAGTCTCTTGCTAGGAAGGAAG